>CATIWO010558469.1:0-10148 GCA_949673435.1 Macaranga tanarius | reverse complement strand
ACATAATACCTCATCACAATAACGTCCAATAGAGAATGTAATCAATGCTTGCCTAGTGACCTTAATATTCTCACCTTCATTCAACCATTGTAATCTATAAGGTCTAGGATGTTTAGTTGTTTTAATTCCCAATTTATCAACTAAAGTAGCATTAATAACATTATCACAACTTCCACCATCTATAATCATACTACACAATTTATCATATATTATGCATCGAGTATAAAAGATGTTTTCACGTTGTACCTCTTCCTCCATAGCTTGCATATTTAAGGCACGCCTAGTAACTAAAGTGTAAATTGGTCTTTGTAGGGCTGATTCTCCCCCCCCCCATCAGATGCGTTCTCTAATGGTGGCATGTCATTCAAGTTATCATCATCATCCTCTTCCTCACTCACCACCTCTCTATTGCATAGGGTTATGATCTTAGCATTTGGACATTGTGCAGCCTTATACCCATATCCTAAACATCTAAAGCATTGAATATTACTTGACTTACCCTTGGATTTGTCATCTTTAGGTTATGTCTTTGATGTAGTAACATCTTTACTTTTATATGGCTCAAATTTTCCCTTACTTGCACTCGTTTCTCCTCCTTGTTCTTCCAATTCGATTTCCATGTAGATGTGGGAGTCAAATTTTTTTTGGTTTTCACCTTCGATTGCTTTTTCACCTTGATTGCCATGTTTACTATGTCCTCCAAATCAACATAATGATGCAATTCAATAAGGTTAGCAATTTCATAATTCAATCCTGATAGAAAATGTGCCATGGTAGCCTCTCTATCCTTTTCAATGTTAGCTCAAATTATGGCCATCTCCATCTCTTGGAAATACTCTTCAACACTTTTAGAGCCTTGGTTCAACCTTTTTAATATGTTGTACACTTCTCTATAATAGTGTTAATGTACAAATCTCTTCCTCATTATGGTTTTCATCTCAAACCATGATTTAATTGGTCCTTCTCCACTTCTACGGCTAATGGAGGTGAATTGATCCCACCACACATTAGCATAGTTAGTAAACTCCATGGTGACCAATTTTACCTTTTTTTCTTCAGTATAATTATGGCACTAACACCCTTTCAATCTTCTTTTCCCACTCCAAGCACAGCTCCAGATCACTCTTCCCTTGGAAAGATGGAATCTTCATCTTGATTGATCCCAAATTCCCATCTTTAGTTTTGCCTTTGTTGGCACGTGTTGATCCTTCTTCATCTGCTTCTTCTTCTAATTCGTTGAAGAGAATGCGTTGGGTCTCCCTTAGTCAGATAGAGGTAGCTATCTTCAACCTTACAAATCATTCATAGACCTTTTAATTGTCACTCTTCATATCCTCTTATTGAGCCAACATCATTTGCAATATTGCTTCTATTACATCAAATGTAAGCTTCTCCTTTGTATCCATAATGTAAATCTGAAATAGAAATTAAAAGAAAAAATTTCTATCCTAACACTCCCTTACGTGTTTCTCTCAATTAATTAGAAACTCTCTAATGCACTCACAATTGAATTCACATAAAGAATTTCATTTTGAGTTCTTAATTAAGCTAAACTCTTACTACTTCTAAGAGAATCACTAATCAAACTAGATAACTAAAACTATTGGTGAAAGATAAGCTAAAAGATATAAGTGTAGGTTGTTTTGGGTGATTTCAGGTTCAAGATCAAAGAAGCTTTACAAGCTCTTGGGGTCATCTAAGAGAGGCTTGTAGGAGAGCTACATCGATCTCGAAGATCATCACTTGAAGCAAACCATGTGTCACAAGCTAAAGGCTTCACACTTGGGAAGCTCGGAGCTAGTGGATTGCAATAATCAAAAGCTTATCGAGCGTTCTACAAACTTGGGAGTTTTGTAAGTGTTGCTTAACTCTTAGTATGTAGGACTTGTAATATAATTACATGTCATCTTTGATTGTTGATTAAAATATTATCCATGATGCATGTTTAGTTATATAAATTGTATGTGATTTGGTTCTTGGGGCATCGAATGGATTCAAACTTGGTGCAACTGTTGCATGCTTCTAAAATTTTCAAAATTCTACATATTTAGTTGCTTTGATTATCCATTCCCTTCATATATTAAAGGCTTTCTCTATAGTCCTTATCAATTTATTAGCTTGACCAGGATTCAAAGCACCATAAAAATTATACGACCCATACTTTTTGGCGTGTTCAATGATATCTCTAGGCTTTTTATACCTCTTACTCTCAATTAACGCCGTATTCATAGTGCATGCCAACAATGTAGCATCTAAGTGCACCACTGGAGGTATTGGAGGATTTATAACATTCTCTTATACTGGTGGAGGATGATCGTTCTGTGATCTCCTAGGTATGTTTCTAATATTTGGTACGAAAGCCATAGATCTCAAGCTTTCGCGCTCATTACCTACTTAAGCTCCTATTTGTTGTGTCTAACTCCTATTAGAGCTCTCAGTCTAATTGGCTATACTAGTTCTTCTTCCTAGAGCACCCCAACATCGACCTTGACCTCGGCCTCTACCTCTACCTCTACCTCTATCCTGATTAGCTAACCTTACTCCCCTAAGACGTGCCATATCCTGAAATATAAAATCAAATAATTCAATGATCTTCACCATTAAAATACAACTAATATTCACCAAATATTAATCACATCAACATTTACCAAACATATATATATTTATCCTATGCTCATCATCACCATCACTTGCTACCATAATTAGTAGTAGCAAAAACTTTCATGCCGTTCTTTTCAACTAATCAAATAATCATCAATTTAACCTTAGACAAAAGTCTGCTCATTCTACTTCTATTTCGCAACCCTAATGTGCTAATCTAATATACAATTGAGCTTAAAATTTTTTAATATACCTTTAGTATCCTTATATTAGAACATCTCCAAATAAATATTTAATTTTCAAACCTTAGTTCCTTATTTCATACATTTACTTATATAATCACCTTCATACCGTACTTATTCCTCATACTTATACCCTTATCATAATTTAATAATTCTTCCACTAACTCACTATCCTTGTTAAAGTTCATTTCACACAGTCAACTTTATACCATTACTTCATTTAGGTTAAATAATAATTTAGAATCTCTTTTGCTTTTCAGTTCCTTATTCATTCCTCATCGTTATTTCCATTCCTTTTTTAGTGAATTGAATATCCATAAAATAATTATATTGATTCTCACAAATATACGATTTTATTAGGTTACCTCAACCTTAAACCTTATTCTGATTCATTATTTTTCATTCTTACAAAGAATATTCCAACTAAATTATTTCCATCAATATCTCAATTTCTACTACTTAAACATCCCTATATCGCATAATGGTATAAACCAAAATATAACTCCATTAATTTTAGATTTTACACCAACTAAGCACACAATTTCAATAAAACTCCCCATCATCTATAAGTTCTATTAACCATCCTTATAATTATATTTACAACTTTTCAATCATCAAATATTTTAAAAACAATCACTTTCGAAATATTCCTCCTATTCTTTAGCTCTAGATCTTATCATCTTCCTGCAACTCATAATTAAGATACTTCAACAATTTCTGTTATCAATCTTAACTGAATCTCAATTCTATCATTATTCAATTTCTCTATATTACAAATCAACATATTTCACAAACAAACATAAATTCCAACTATTAGTAGGCAAAAAGTTCTAGCCTACTCATTAATATTTATATAATCTAATAACTGTAATCATAATCAAATATTTAACCCTTAAATTATTGAGTGCTCAAATATTATTTGATTTCAAATTATTTATTCAATTTCATGAGTTATATTCCTGCTAATTATTTCTACCAATGCCTCGATTTTTATATGCAACACGAACAGATATGAATCTCCTACTTGATGTGCACACGACCTTAATAAAACTCGCCAATTAATTATAAGTTCTAAAATATAGTCATAGTCATTTTCCACTTTCTCAAACAATTAATCCACCAAAACACTTAATCTTCACTACTCTTTTCATTTCCACTTGCAATTCCAAAATCCTTAAAATTCCACCAACCTAGACTTTTTAACCACAGCTCTGATACCAAAATTGTAACACCCAACCCCACCAATGCCTGTATTAGAAGGTCGCACCCTCGACCTACCTAACTCGAGTACTATTATGGCTAAGTATTACTTCTATCCTACCCGATAAATTTACTTTACTCAATAAAAACTTTAAATAAATAAACATACATCTCTTACATATATATCTCTTATAAAATAATTACAATATATATATAAACCTTTAGAACTATACATAAGTTCCGCATTACAACTATTGAGCACAAACTGCTCAAACTTATAGCACTAACTATTACCAATTAATCTATAAAGCATTACTCTTGAGGATTTTTGCTATATCTGCTCCATTTACCCAGCTATACTCTAGACTATCTTTCAGGCAGCTACTCTCAATAACTTGCTATTATGGAAAAATAATTTATAAAAAGGAGTGGTGAGTATTTTCAAAAGAAAATACTCATATAGTGCAAAAAGGTGTATTTCAATAATATCATAGCAAAGATTCCAAAGAACAAGTCATAAAAGAAATAAAAATGAATGCCACAAAGTAATTTAATAGCTTTAAATAACAATGAGCAGTGTGTTCAACAAAATATGCATAAAAACAATTCTTGGATTTAAAATCACGAGTAATTATTATGTTATCGAAATAATATTTACTTTTATCATTTCAGATCGTATATTTAAATTAATAAATTTTAACTATGATTCATAATCATTTTCCCTTAATTGTTTATCGTGAGTTCTCATTACTTCATAATTTAATAAAGACTTAGATTCTTATTTCATTATACTTTTCACATCATTCAACATATCTCAAAAAGAAATAATGTGTAAGACCCAGTTGTACTATCCATCTCGACTTTTTGAATTCATGCTCTATACGATAATTCTTATTTTTCAGATGCGAGTTTAGATGCATTCATATTAACTTCAGAACACTGCACTATATACTCAAGTAGATATCAGTGTGGCTAGTACTAATACCCCACCAAAAGGTTATGTCAATTAATCATCAATAGTGTACTGACCTGGCCACCAAAGGTTGCGCCAGCACATCCTAAAAGAAAATATCATAATAAGGCCTTACCATAATCTCAATTCTCATATAGAGCCAAATTACATTTTCGTCAATTCCTCAGATTGCCATACCCTAGGTACGGTCTTACATTATATCTCAGAGGTGAAATGCAGTGTCCCGGACACCGTCTTACAATTTACCGAACCCTGCTATGTTTCGAACATGGACTTCTTATCTCTCAGTACCATATGTGCTAGTGCTCATCGTTATATTCTTCTTAAAGGTTTTTGTATATTCGTGTATTATTTTTAATTTCTCATGTTTGATGTCATTGAAGCATTTTATATCTTTAGTCTCTATATTGGAGACTTGAATACTTTTCGTATTCACTTTACAATTTGGATATTGTAGCATTTTTACATTAACTTCTTTATTTCTTGAGTTATAAAATCATGTATATTTCAAATTCGGGTTAGATACATATCAGAATTAATTCAAAATAGTAATTTAAACTACTGAGGCATCAGCACAGTATAGAGGCGCTGCCTGATCATCTCTAAGTCACTAAGGCGTCGCCTGAATGGCTTGCTAAGGCGTCACTTTAGTGTCACAAAGGCATCGCCTTAGTGCTCATTAAGGCACCTCCTGAGGGCCTTAATGGAATGAGGCATCGCCTCAGTACACTGGGGCACCGCCTCAGTGCAATCAGGTGCCGCTTCATCTCACTCCTGCAATATTATGATTTTTAAATTTCTTCAAACAGATTCAAATCCAATTCAAAAACAACTCAAAAATCAACAAAAAGAAGTATGAAAATCAGAGAAATGAAGAAAAGAAATTCACTCACAAAATGTCAGTTCCTCCCTCTTCTCCTTCTCCCTCTGTTCGCGACTTCTTCTTCTTCTTCTTCTTTCTTCTTTCTTTTATCTATCAAAAATGGTGGTTTAAGCCATATTACTATTTAACCCTTTAACTTTAGTTGTTTCAATTTAGTCCTTCCTCCAAACTTTTTCATTACAATTTAGTTCTGACCCAAAATAACTTTCATTATTCAGGCACGGACATGACAAGTTAAAAGCTAATAGATTACTCAACTTTCGTTAATAGCAATCTTACCATAAGTACAACTCATAAAATTAACTAAAAATCAATTAATTAATAGAGAAATAAAAATCCTAATAAGCATGTTGCCTCAATTTTCAATGAACCAAGTTTAATCAAGTGCAAGTGTGCCAAAGAAATTTGCTTCCTCAATAAAAAAATTAACTTTTAGAAGATAGATTGTGAATTTCCAAATGCTTTTACTACAATTTATTTGGACTCCAATATGAAAATTAGTAAATTTGAAAGAATATTTTAAAAAGGAAATTTATATTACTTGGCTAGATTAAAGAACAAGAAATTTTTAACAATGAAGCTTAATGAAACAAAGTTTAAAGGAGAACCTAGCACATATGAATACTAAAATTAGAAATATTAAAAAGTTTACTGTAATTATTGATAATTTGTTTATTGTGTTGTTGATTGTTGATGATGATTGGTTGTTCATCCCTTTTTCTCTATCCTCTAATGCTTGTATAACTAAATAGTATTAATTCCTCGATTAAAACTTAGCAATCATCAGACTTCAGTTTTTGTTAGCATTAATTTTGTAACTTGCATGCCACTTCTTCCTTAAATCTTTAGCTCCTCATAAAATTCTAGAGACTTCATGTGTGTTCTTTCTCAACTCTTAAAAATTCACATGTCTTCTTCCTAAAGTTCTCATCACAACTCCTTAGTTCATGTAATCTATAACATAAAATTGAGAAGCACAAATTTTAGAAACTTCTCTTTTTATGGGTTAAGAATTGATATGTGGGCTAAAATTTGAAATTTGGGTACAAACAATGCCCATGTATATAATAAGATATGTACCTATAAAACAAGAGCACTTTTATATTTTCATTTTTCTCCTCTTTTCCATCTTTTTTTTAAAATAACCATTCAACATTTTCTTCTAAATTACGCACAAAGCTCATTTTCAAATTTCAATTTCTCAAGAAATTCACTTTATCTATATAGCTTTATTTCTTTAAAAATCAAAACACCCATTGAATTTTTTATTTTTTTCCTAAGATATCAATACCTATTGTAATTTTTTCACCAAAGGTTTTTTTTTTAAAAAAAATCACCATCTGTTGCTTCTCTTCAAAATACCTTACTAAGTCTTCTTCCAAATTTCTTCACAAATTCACTTACCTATCACTTACTGTCTTTAAAAATCAAAAAACCTAAACTAGTTTTATTTTTTTTATTATAAAAGAAACCCAAGCAAATAAAAATCTTTAATTCAAGTTTAGATCTTTCCCTACTTTCCCATCACCACCACTCATCATTATCACCATCTCATTGCTACTGCTATCCTACTTACCACTAATGCTGCTGCTTTTACAATAAAAGTTGAAGCTGCAACATCAACCAAGCTTGGGGTCATTCCATGTGTTGCTGTAATTCTATGCAAAATTAAAGTTACTACTGTCAACAGCCTTGTCCTCAACCTCGCGCCAACCATCGCTCCCACTTGGTCCAATCATGCCTCACTCATTATAGATAGCTCTCAGTCTCAGCCTCTACTCGTATGCTTTACCTAGGTCAATCTCTACCAAAGTCACAACACATCCTCAGCAGCTCCTACCTATAAAGTGATCTCAACCTCCCTTTCCTCGTTGCTAATTTGAGAACATTTCTAAGGCTACTCCTCATGATGAAATAGTAATTCCTCAAGCTAAATCCATCTCAAAAGGTAAATTCCATTCTCTTTTTTTTTTTAGGATTTCTTGTGAATTTTGGTTGAGGAAATGGTTATTACCTTGGGTTGTGCCTGATTCTTGAATCATCAAATTGCTATATTGTGCTTCTGTGGCTTATGGCTGAGATTTTATGTTCTTGTGTTGATGATGATATTTTTTATGAATTTATTGTTGTTTGTTGCTTTGAGGAATTATGGAATTAATGCAAATTTTCTTGAGAAATTATGGATTTATTTTGAAATTACTTAATAATTTGTTTGCTAACTGAAATTTACAAGCTATTTGGATGATAATTTGGTGAAATTCGGCTGATACATGCTAATTCTTCAAGCCAATTTGTATTGTTTATATTATACCTTAGGGGGTTTAAGACTCAATTTGAACTTAATTTTTGAATAATTGCCTAAAGCTATTAATTTTGTGCATTGCCAACTTCATTAACACATTGCAAATTAAAATTCCTTAGGTAAATATAAACTTAAAAACTTATTTTAGTAATAAATTGCCCAACTAATCTAGTTATATGATTTATTTGAAAATGCCTTAATTTAATTTGTAAAAATTTGCCATGCATTTTTAAGAATTTCAGCATGATAAAAATAAGCTGAAATAATATTTAAATTTAGGCTTTTGACTTGGTGAACTATGGTTTGGGCAACCTCTTTTAACCAAAATTTGATTTAAGTGGCTTACATAATATTCCTAACTGATTAATTTTTAAGTTTTTGAAAATTCTTTCAAGCTAAATTTCAATAGGCTAATGCTTTACAATGCACTTTCTCAGACAAAAATTCTAAATTCTTAATATAACTTTGCCTTACTTTTGCATATTTCTCTAGTTAAAGCTTTAATCAAATTCACGACCCTTACCATGTCATTGCCAAGATCAATCCACAGACTTTTGCACCTTTAAGAGATTTTTGGCAACTTAAGACTTTGCCACAGCAACTCCATCACTTATCTTCAATAACTCGCCTAAGGAATTTAACAACTTTGTCTTAATTTTATTGCAAAAATAATGATGATTTCATATCTTGCAAACTATTTTGGTATAAATACCAAATTTAATAATTTATTTTCACAGTACCTTTGCAAAATCTTTCAAGTAAACAACATTTAACTGGTTATGACAATATTAATTGGTTAAATATATGTTTTCCATTTGTCATCATTTTGATTCCTCAGGAAATTTTATAATTCATAATTTCTACTCCATTTAGCCAAAACTGTCTTATAAAAACGTTTTTGTATCTTGCTGACCTGAGGAATTTGCTGAGGATGTTTCACAAATATTGCCACTGCATGCTAACTTTACCTTATTTTTGTATCTCAACAATTTTATTTTTATTTTTTCAAAATGTCAAGCCAAACATAATTTCTTTGCTTATTTTATCCAAATTAACTTTAATTTTTTTGGACTATTCTCAAGAAAATTGCCTCACACTTCAAAATCTTGCTTTGTTTGATGTATAGTTCATAAAATAAACTTTCTAGCAACTTAAAATGGCAACTTTGATTCTTAATAGCTTTAAATCATGTATAAGGCTCATTTTCAAGTTAAGTCCTCCAACCATTTTCTATGTGCTTGCTTTGCATTACTTCATTTGGTTCGAATTATTACCACTACAAGAAAAAACCGATTTAGAAACGGAAAATAGAAACGGAATTTTCCGTTTCAAAATTTGAAGCGGAATTGCGACGGATTTAAAACGAAAATTTAAAATTGTTACGAAATTTTAGAAACGGAATAAAAATCCATTGCTAAATGTATTAGCGACGGAATTAGCGACAGAAATTGAAACGGAAAACTATTCCGTCACTAAATTATTGCGGGAACGTTGGCGCCAGCATATTGAATGGGAAATAGCGACGGAATTTTCCGTTTCTAATTAGCGACGGAATAATTCCGTAGCTAAATAGCGATGGAATTTAAATCCGTTTCTAATTAAAATTGTTAGCGACAGAATTTCCGTTTCTAAAAAAATTATGAATTTATTATTATAAAATTACAAATTTTTTTAAAAAACTTTTAGCGACGGAATCGGATTCCGTTGCTAATGTTAGCGACGGAATCGAATTTCGTTGCTAATGTAACATCTGTGTCCTAGAACCGGATTATTGTTCATCAATGTTAATTAAGAATGTTATTACTATTGTTAATTAAATTTGGTGATTTAAGATTTGATTGCCATTGTTATGAATAAGTGACTTAAGTTAATTAACAATGGTTTGAATAGATGATTTGGAGTTCGAATATTTTGTACTTAAGTCAATAATTGATATCGATTAAGCTT
>CATIWO010558333.1:0-16159 GCA_949673435.1 Macaranga tanarius | reverse complement strand
CGTGCAACCATGTCTTTAACATAATGATACTTGATGTCAATATGCTTAGTCTTACTATGAAACTTAGGATCCTTAGTATAAGTTATTGACGATTGACTACCACTCATGATTGTCACAAGTTCTTTAGAGGAAGTTACTTTAAGATGATCTAGGAATCTTTTAATCCACACTCCCTCTTGGATAGTACTTGAGAATGCAATGAATTCACTTTCCATTGTTGATCAGGCAACACATGTTTATTTCTTGCTACATCAAGAGACGGCTGAATTGCCTAATAAGAAAATAAAACCATATATAGATTTTCTCTCATATATATCTCCAACCCAATCAGCATCTGCGTATCCTCTCAATTGCAAATCCTTTCCTCGATAACACAGTGAATATTCCATAGTACCTTTCAAGTATCTTAAAATCCTCTTAATTGCCTTCCAATGTGCTTCGCCTGGGTTGGATTGATATGTACTTACTAACCCAACAGCATAGCTGATATCAGGTCTTGTACACAATATAGCATACATAAGACTTCCAACGACGCTGGCATAGGGAACGTTCTTCATACGTTCAACCTCTTGTTGCATTTGAGGACACATTCTCTTACTAAGGGTCTCTCCCTTAGCTATAGGGTTACCTATGGGTTTGCAATTTTGCATATTAAACCTTTCAAGGACTTTGTTGATATATGTCTCTTGAGAAAGAGATAACAACCTTCTCGAACGGTCTCTTGAAATCATAACTCCAAGAATATATACTGCATCACCTATATCTTTCATCTCAAAATTGGACGACAACCAACTTTTGATGTCCTTTAGGTATTCGATATTATTTCCAGCTATAAGTATGTCATCAACATATAATGTCATAATAACAAATTTACTTCCAGAGCTTTTAGAATAAATATAGTGATCTTCGTCTATTATAACAAAGTTATTTGAAATAACCGCATTATGAAACCGAACGTACCACTGTCTAGAAGACTGTTTAAGGCCATAGATTGATCTCAACAATCTGTAAACCTTTTGTTCACTGCCTTTTTGTTCGAAACCTACTGGCTGTTGCATATAGATTTCTTTATCCAATTCTCCATTGAGAAAAGCAATTTTTACATCCATTTGATGTAGCTCTAGGTCTAAATTTGCCACTATAGCCAAAATTAATCTTATGGACGTAAATCTCACAACAGGAGAGAAAGTCTCCTCATAGTCAATCCCTTCTTATTGTGGGAGCCTTATATCTTTCGATACTTTCATCAGCCTTTCGTTTGATCTTGAGAACCCACTTATTTCCAATTGCTTTGCGTCCTTTTGGCAAATCAACCAATTCCCAAACATGATTTGATCTCATGGATATCATTTCTTCTTCCATTACCTTAATCCATTCTCCTTTAGCTGGACATGAAAGAGCTTCAGACACATTCCTTAGCTTATCATCTTCTTGTAGGTCAACTAAAAGAGCTTGACTCATACCATCAGATCGATATCTTTTAGGTATATCACTCTTTCTTTGTGATCTTCGCAATTCAGAATCTTGATAAACATGTCTCATATATTCATCATAATTCAGAATGCTCCCGTTTAGTTCAAGTTCCAAACTCCCACTGGAGTCAGGAATCATACTCCCACTTAATTCAAGATCATAAACATTTGGATCATCTGGAGGTAAAAAACCATTATCTTCTTCCTCTAGATTTCTCTCACTCGAATGGAGTGATCTTTGAGTATCCATTTCTTGGGTCTCATATAGAGTATAGTCTTGACCTACATTGACCAACTTAGGATATTCATTCTCAATGAATACGACATCTCATGATTCAAATTCTATCATTGTGCTATTTTCGTGCTTACCTATGAAAACATTTCCTTTTGACACTTCAGGGTATCTCATAAAGATACTCTTCTTACCTCTTGGACCTAATTTTCCATATTTACTAGAGGTATTATAAACATAGGCAGTACAACCCCAAGGTCTTAAATGGCTTAGGTTGGGTTTTCGACCAGTCTATAACTCATATGGAGTAGTAGTAACAGACTTAGAGGGCACACGGTTTAGAACATAAGTGGCAGTAAGCAATGCATCTCCCCAATAGAAAATTGGCAAATTTACTTGTGCCATCATAGATTTAACCATATCAATAAGAGTCTTATTTCTTCTTTCAGTAACTCCATTATGTTAAGAAGTTCTAGGAATAGACAACTGATGCTCAATTCCTTTTTCATCATATAAAGTCTTGAATTCTTCAGAAAGATATTCACGACTATGGTTGGTTCTCAAGGCATTAATCCTTCTATCTAATTGATTTTCCACCATATTCATAAAAGTTTTAAAGCAACTCAAAGCTTTGGATTTGTGGGATATCAAATAGACAAGACCATATCTAGAATAGTTATCTATGAAGGTGATGAAGTAATAGGCCCCATGCCTAGCCCTCATATTCATTGGACCATATACATCTGAATTAATTAATTACAAAGGAAATTCGACTCTAGTTGCTTTACCAAATGATTTTCTAGTTAGTTTTCCTTTAAGGTAATGCTCACAAGTAGATAATTTAACTTTTTCTAAATTACCTAAGAGGCTTTATTTTGTTAATCGACTCATTCAATCTTGGCCAACGTGATTCAATCTAGCATGCCATAAATGCACATTAATTTTATGATCATGTGAAGAAGTAACTAAAGAAAAACTAGCATTATTATTGAAATTAACATAATCAACATCCATAACAATGAAACCATCCATTACAAAACTAGAACCATAAAATATTATACCCAAATACAAATGTACATTATCATCACATAAGTACCAATTGAAACCAAATTTCAACAACACAAGAACATATACTAAATTCCTACGAAAACTTGGAGAATAGAGAATATTATATAGGAGAAGGGTTCGACCACCACGTAAAACTAATTTACATGTGCCTATTCTCTTAACTGAAATTCTTGTATTATTTTCCACATAGATCCATCTCTCTCCATTAGGTACTCATCAGAAATCTACGAAGGTACCACGATCCTTCGTTACATGGTCGGTTGCTCCTGAATCAACAACCCATAAAGGATTAAATTCAGTTAAGAACAGAGAACTCGATACATAAGCTTCACTCACATATGAGTAAATGGGGTGTACCTTCTTAGGCTCAGTACAATCTTTTGTATAGTGCCCCTTTTATTGACAGTTGTAGCACCTCACACGTGCAATATTAGTCTTTCTCTTATTCTTTGACCTTGCCTTCTTCTTATATTCTTGCTTTTGCTTTTTAGGCCTTTTAGCCTTCCCTTTGCCTTAATTCTTGCGCTTGTTATTATTGGAACTTGTTCCAACAAATGAGCTTCCTTATGCGTAATGCACTTGTGCATTAACTTTGACCGACATAAGTTGATCTTCCTCTAACTTCAAATGTCGTGTAGCATCCTCAAAGTTCCTTATGTTCTTTGAGTGTGTTAGGTGCATCCTCATGTGCTCTCAACTGTTAAGCAAAGAGCGGATGACAACTTAAATCTTTTGCTCCTCAGTCAACACATGACCGGTATCATTTAACTCACTGATCATATTGGACATCTCTCTTAGATGTTTCTTCATTGTATGATCAGGACGTTTCTTGTAGGTGTCGAACTTAATAGTCAATGAGCGGAGATTAGTCAAGGACACATCTCCAAACATCTCCCTCAAAGTTCCATTGCATTCTCATACCTTTTTAATTGCTTAGCAATGTCATCATCCATTGCACTAAGCAGAATGATGCGAGCAGAAGAATTCTTCTTCTTCCATATTTGGTACGCCTCTCTATTCCGCCTATACTGGATAGTGGATCCATCCTCAGGCTCAGTCATAACAATATTGAGCATGTCAAAAACCTCTTATTCTTTAAGCACATATTGAATTTTCATGCTCCAGACCTCATAATTGTCCCTATTCAACTTGAGGTCCTTGTTAAGCTCAACAACAACTGATTTAGTGGCAGTTGTCCTTGTCGATCCTCGTGATCTTCAATGATTAATGGTTGCATTTCATTAAGAGAATAAGCAATACACATAACTAATATGTATCCAACATATTAACCAATAAAATCTCCCACTAGACCTAGAATTGAAAAGGTCACTAAGTTTTCAATTACCATCCAAATTCTAATGTTTAATATTACTAATTAAAAGTTCATATATAGTAGTAAAGATTATTACATCAAACTTTTAAGTTCTCTAACTCTAAAATTTTATAATCATACAATTGGTCCTTATCATAACAATTTCACATGATGCAATAAATAAACACATTCAAATATTGCATATAAACGTAATTAAATAAGAAAAATAAGAAATTGCATTTATTGATAACATATCTCTCAAACATTTATTAAGAAATTGTAAAAGAAACCAAAACAAAAATGAACATTCAAATCCAACAATCATAACTCAAATAATGATGTACTAAACATCAAATGATATCACTAAAATAATAGTTACTAAAACTATTTTAAGGAACTGTCACTTTAGGCAGATAAATGCCCAATAAGGGATAGGACTCATATATTCTATACTTGAGTCCACAAGGCACAGAATTCATGATTTTCCTTTTGTATTGTAGACGCTTCATAATTCGTCCACTTCTTAGGACCATGCTTGCAGGAGGAATAACTATTCTTATCACTCCTCTTCTTGATATGATCTTCAAGAATGCTCTTATAGTATCCATATAGGTGTGATTAATCTCATTAACCCACGCTTGATGTAAAATCTGCCCATAATCCCTATAATTAAAGGTCTTTATCATATTATACATCAGACCATTGAGGTCACGGCCTCAAGAGTAACCACCACGCAAAACGCACTTTTACATCTTTTCATGGACACGTACAATATGATCAATTAATGCATCAATATCATCATAACTCCTTATAGTCTCCATCCTCATCTTACAAATCTATTTTCTAAGATGACGAACCCTTCGCAAATGAGAGTTAGTCCTAATGACTGCGGGTACAGGCATAATGACTCCTTTTCTATACACAATTTAGAAAAAAAATTTTAGTTTATTACAGAAAGTAATAATTTAAGCATAATTGAAAACTTATTTTCAATTAATATCATTATGCATGGAGATAATTAAAATTCTAAAAAAAATTACAATTTCAAAATTCTGATTTTCATAAATTATTTTGTCGAAGACATAAAATAATATTTAATTAATTAAATATTTTTCACAATAAGAAAAAAATTAAAAATTATTTTCTGCATACTTAAAAATTTACAATAATTATAACAACAAATCAAGAAAATTAAAATATGCATATTGGAAAAAATAAGGATCAAAATGGAGTTTGGTACAGTCTTCACGCGTCGCCGCACGTGCCATTTACACACGTCACGTGCTCCCACAAGCAGGGTGAAAATTTTTTTTTATTATTTATTAATGCCACATGTTATAATATGATTGGTCCACGTCGCGCCATGTGTCGACATGCTACTGGTCTAAGTGCTAACGCGGTGGCCACGTCATTGCCACATATGCTTTGCTGACGTGTATGCCACGTGGCAGACACGTGTTGCTCCCCGGTTGATCATATTGGCTGACGTGGCAGACACGTCATCTGCCACGTGATGCTGACTCATTGGCCTCTACCCACGTGGCGGAAGCCTATTGGACCACGTGGCTCGAGCTACCCAATCAGCTCGCGCTACGTGTCCCGTTGATGTGTGAGTAAAGCCTTTGCTCCTCTCGCCGATGGTGGCGCGTGTAAGCCACGCGCCGCCTTCCCAACGGATTCAGCCATCCGGACTTTTTCCGGTGGGGGGTTTTCGGGTGTCCTCATCCCATTGGCAAGATCAAAACTTACAAATACCCCTTCCTTAATAGTGATATCAATTTTTTTCATATTAAATTAAAAATCAAAACATATATATGCACTACATGACAGAAAAACACAGATTTTCATAAATTGTAATGTATAAACCAATGGACGAAAATTATGTTTTTCAATTTAATTTTCAACAATATCATACTAATGGTACTAAATCATGAAGACACGCTTTGATACCAATGAAAGGAAAAGAGGGAGGAATAATAAATTACAAAGAGATATAGATTACTGACCCTTTTCTCTTGCAGCGAAAACCGTAGTAAATATGTTGATCGAAATCTTGACTACTAGAGCAAAGGCTATTGTCTTCACAATCTAAGTATCACTGGGATGAACAAGAATGAGAGAAAAATACACATAGTATTTTTGGTGTGTACAGAGAGAGAGAAAATTCTATGTATTCTCTGTCAATTATAACGTAGGTTTTTGGGTTGTGTTGCGTACAAAACATAAAACTCATACTCATTAAAAGAGTAGAAAGTAGACTTCTATTAGGAGTCTTTTACATCCAATTCAAAATTTAAACAAATTAAGTCATGAGTATATATTATCTAACAAATCTAATAATTATACTAATATTATTTGACTCATTAATTTGATAATGATAATAATTTTTTTATTTTTCATATTTTTAATTTTAAATTGTGTTGTAATGGACATTCCACATTCTTATTTGTTAATTGAATTATTTGAAACTATATAATGTGAATTTTATTATTTCCATATTTAAGTTCAATTTGTCATATAAAAAATATAGGAATAATAAAAGTAGTAGTAGTATTAATAATTTATTTATTATATCTTAAACACAAAATATATTAATTTTATCATATATTATTATTCATGTATTATTTAATATATATTACTTGATAATCTAACTAGTAAATTTCACTACTATATATATATTCAGTGCTATATTCGGTTTTTGGTTCGATATGGTTTCAGTATGATTCGATACGGTTTTTTAAAAATATTCAGTACCATACTAAATTAATTAAAAATTTTGGTTCGGTACGGTTCAGGACTAAAATTATTCAATCCGGTACAGATTTTATATTTTTCGATTTGAAACTTCGGTTCAGTTCGGTATTTTCTCCAACTCATGCTCGACCTTAATAATAACACATATATAACAATGGCGAATGCGATAGTATATATAGCAGTGAAGTTCATGCATATTTGGATGAATTAATTGCGCTTTCGCTCTAATTCTTTTCAGTAATTTGTGATTTTCGGGAATGAACATTTCTACATTAATTCTTGGGAGCACATTATATATAGAGAGAGAGAGAGAGAGAGAAAAGTGTGCAGAAATTGAATCAATTAAAGATCCATAATGTTGATTCAGTTTGATTTTTATTTTTCAATAACTGAAAATTTCAATATAAAATGAATAAATAAAAAAAATTATAATTTTGGTTTATGAGATTTTAGGTTATAATAACCTCCAAAACTATATTTTTTCTCTTCTTTTTATTTTTTTAGATTTCAGTTTGATTTTAAATGCCTAAAAAAATTAGCTAGTTCAAAAAATTGAACTAAGCCGCTGCACATCCATATCTTAAAAGTATAATAAAAGGGCTAAAAGTTGAATTAGAACATAAAGTGCAAGATTTTTTTTTTTTTTTTTTAATGTTTCCAGTATTCAATAATTGTAAGGAATCTGACTATTTTAGAGTTCAAGTTGAATAAATTTATAAGAAGGTAAAAGTAAAACTCTCCCAACATCTATTTTCTTCATACATAAGATTTCAATTCAAGACCTTATTTTTTATAAATAAATGTTATATTTTATTATATTAATATGAACATAAGAGTAAAGACCACCTGGAAAAGACTTAGGGTCCGTTTATTTACAAAAATAAAAAGGGCAGAAATCGAAATCGGAATGAATGATTCTGATTCATAGTGTTTGTTTAGCTAAAATTTATTTAGAAATGAGAATGAAATTCTCACATCAATGGGAATCACCATTCCCCTTACACGCCTAAGGAATGAATTCTTATTTCTACGGAAATTAAGTTAAACTAATTATAAATTGATCAAATATTTAAAAATTATCATATATTTTTAAAATTTATGATATAAAACATATACATTAATAAAAATAATTACTAAAATATTTTAAGAAATATTTTAATAAAAATATTTATTAAAATAATAAATATTTTTAATAATTTTTAAAAATTATAAAATTATTTTAGAAAATATTAATAAATAAATTAAAAATAATTTTTTATTTTAGATAATCATAATGCTAACTTTTAATATATAAAAAATAATTATAAAAATATTATATATGTAAATAATTTTAATTCCGATTTCGATTCCTTAGCAAACCAAACACTTTATTAAAATTTTCATTCCCTTTCCGATTCTCCTCTATTCTAATTCCGATTCTGAAATATGAACCAAACCATCCTTAAATAATAACAAAATCCCTACTTAAAACAGCCCATGTTCAAGGCATAGACCTTAATTCCGAGGGCCCCACAAATGGGGTCCTATTTGTATATATTGTAAATTTTAGTCCAAAAACATGTTAAAATAATTTTTTATTCCATTATATTTTTAAAAAAAAATTAATCACTTTATTTTTAAAAAAAAAATTATTTTATAAATAATTATTGTTAAATGTGTGAAATAAATTTTATTTAATGATGATAAAAAGAAAATATAAATGAAACAATAAAAAAACAATTTTAATAGAAAATGTGTTTTTACATGATTTCATTAATTTTAAATAAAAAGTTCTTAATTACTTTTGTAAAAATAAAAATATTATATATTTAAATTTTTTCTATCTTATTTTTCTAAGTTGTATCTTCTTATTTTTTTCAATTTTTTAAAACAAATTATTTGTTAGATACTTTTTTAACTTTCAATTTGTTTCTATCTTTCGAGTTCCAATAAAATAAAGTTTCACAAAAATTTATTATATGTTAATATTAAATTACTTTCTAATTTATTTAATTTAAATAATATTTTATGTTAAAAATAATTAATATCTAAAAAATAGTTGATTTTAACATCTTAAAAAGAAAAAAAAATTACCTAGGGTCACATGTATCTTTTAAGCCGGCCCTAACCTAAAACTAATACATCAAAAATAAAGTAAGAGCAATCAACAAATAGAAAACTAAAAATAAATTAAAAAAACACATAAATGAATTCAAAACCTTATTTCAAGGAACTCTCACTATTCCTCACATACAGTACTGTTCATCGTCTTGGTCTTGCTCTTGTTTTGTGTATATGGATCTGGGTGGTTTTTATCCATTTATAACCGAAAATCACCCAAATTCTTTATTTTATTTGTAATATTGTGTTGATAAATAATTTTCTGTTGAGTTTTAAGCTCTATTAGTGTAGGTTTATCCCATTTTATAGTTTTAGTTTGTTGTTACTTAAATGATATGTTATGAAATTGTTAATTTTCTTCATAGTCCCAGATCTTACAAGGAGCTCCTCTTCCACCAACCCAAAAGTCCAAAAGGACAACTCTGGAGGTAGTCATAGAAGCACTAAAGGAGCTAATATTGTGGGAACAGTAAGAATAAGTGGTAAGAACTACTTTAGTTGGTTGGTATTGCAATAGCTTTTGCCATTTTTGTATAAATATTTAACATCTCTAGCAAGATCTCAAGTCTTTTAGTTTCTTTTTATAGTTAGCTTTTTCTACCTATTTCATTCTTAGTCATAAGTGGTACTCCCCTATCTTTTGGAGAGTAATGATTATGACTAGAAGTAACTACTTAGATGTGGTAGTTCCTAAAATGGTGTGGTGGATTTAGTTTCTGGTTTTATATGTTAGCTTTGTTTCTCTAATTCTCCTTGGTTGTTAGAGGAGGTGCTTTGTACTATTTTCTTTAATGAAAAAATACCTTATTTCAAGGAATTTATACTTTTTGCCACTTAAATCAATATTTGCATAGCACTTAGATCAAGATTACAAAATTATCTAACATGTACTATCTAAAAAGTCCTTAATTAATTAACCAACTTAATTTTTTAAAAATATTTTTTATGCTTCCAATGAATCTACCAATCATGCATAGAAGGCAACATCTTTAGTGAAAAGGGAACTAGCTAGAATATCACAGGTTCAAAATCATTTATCTCTAGACGTTGTTGGACTTGGATCAATGGTTCAATTATAGCATAGGCATCATTAACCATTAGGCAGCCATGCCCCTTTAATTTCGGCTTGTTCTATATCACAAATATCTTAAGCTCAAAAACCCAATCCGCGGGCTATATACTTCTTTTTCTTTGTAAGAATCCATTTTAATTCTAATGTATGAGTCACACTTAGAGATATATACTAATTAATGAGATAATAAACATTAATTAGTGGCTAGTTCAGAACATTTCCTTAGGGTATGTTGAGAAATTATGCTAAACAATGAAGAATAAAAACAAAACGAACAACCAAGAAAAGTAAAGAACACCAAGATTTAACGAAGTTCGGTAATGTGCATATGTCCTCGGGAGTGGAGCGGCTGTTTTTTTTTTATTATTTCAGAGAATAATATCTCTAGGATTACAAATACAATATATATATATATAACTCATGGTACATTTACAAAATTATCCTGTACTGTACCGTGGGGACGTTGCCCCCGCACCCCAACCCACTTAAACCAAAACCGACATATGACCACGAAACTCCCCCAATTGGACAGATGATGTCCCTCCGTTCCACTCCAGCATTTGTCCTTTTATCTAGTATGAGCCATATACTACAAGAATTTGTTGTCTTTAAAGAACTAAATTTGTAATGATGAAAATTGTAATGGAAGCTAAAAAGCTGTCACAAAAACTTTTTTGTTACAGAAAAAAAAAAAAAAAAATTATGGAACCGAAACTAGCTAGTAGCTAGTATTATAATTCTCTTACTTTTTTTTCAGAAAATTCTTAATTAAAATAAAGATTAATTATATGAAATGCTTATCATCGCTCTTAATTAATTTTCATTCTCTCATTAGTAATTACTAAATAATGCAGCAAAGAAGCCATATACAAAATGTACAATGACAAAATATAAATCAAGAGGGAAAAAAATATATGATAAGGAGACTCCAATCATCTAAATCATCAATTATTGAAATAAAGACATCATGGATTCATCACACATTTTTTTTAAGTATGATAATGCCAAATGTTATAATTACGCATTAAAAACATGTGAAACGAGGAAAAAAAAATCATAGATATAAAACTACAACTTGCTTACTATATATACTCCGATAAAGAAGAAGAGTTGACTATATAATAGAGCCAAGAAATGCGGTAATAAAGTACTCTCAATCACTGTGATCCGAGCAGTACACACTTCTTTTGGCCCCAAACTATTGCCTACTTATTGGTCCAATATTCTCTTTAAATTAGAAAGCATTACCGAACCACAACCCGCCAATGGACTCGTGCTGTATCATATTCATAGGCAAGAGCATCGGAATGAATTCACACCTTCTAAGTCAAAAAAGAACCAAAAAAAGAAAAAAAAAAAAGAGACGTGCAAGAAGGTTTCCTCTAATAAAGAGAGATCCCAATTTTTTTTTAACACTAACGTACATATACATGCAAATGAGCAAGTATACTTTGATTTTATTTTGGAATGTACCATTTTTTAAAATCAATTTTTGTTGACAATTCTACAAATAGCTAAGGAACTTTCTCAAGAACAATGTGCTACTTACTCCATTGTTATATCTTTTTTAGGTACATTACAACAATTATCACACGCTTTGGACTTCTCTCCATATTGCACCATATATTAATGCTACATTCGATGCTATAACCGGTGGGGAAAGTAAAGTCCAAAATAAGAGTTGGTACAAAGTTAAATTAATTATTAGCAGCCATGGATTAGCTTAAGGGTTTTGTTTTGTTGGAGAAAATGGAACAAAAATGTTGCAGTTTTGTTGGATGTTAATTTTATATTTCGGAGCGAACAACTCTTTCTTTTAATTTCTATATCTAGGATTTTCACAAGACATTTTTAAATTTGAGTTGAACCATTCAATTAATTGATATTTATTCTCGATTGATTTGGATCCATCCAAAATATTAGACACAAATGTATATTAAATAAAATATTAGGCCCTAATAACTGTTGAGATAATTAATTGAATGTAAGTTGTTCTTATTTAAGTAACATATCGAATATAAATTATGGCGTGATGTGTATATAGTGACACTAAATTAATTATTGAGAAAGTTTTATCATTTTTGTGATTTCATTCAAATCAAATTGAATTAGTAGAAATATCAATATAAAAAAAAATATTAGACAAAAGTTAAGGATATTGAAAATAAATAAATAAATAAATAAATAGAGAAAGTATTTAAACCATACAAAACCAATAATTTGACAAATCATCAATTTAATGGATATGATTGATTGGTCCAACGACCTAAAATAATTAGGAAAATGACGTTCGACAGATAATTAATTATTTATAGATGGTGAGAGTTATGTTCGGATGTTTACCAAGGAAATACCTAGCTGTTCACCATCCGTTGGTGTTGTTTGTTCTTGTGCTATTTTTGCCAAACTATTACTAAGAATAACTTTTTAATGGGAGAGATTTATATTATTATATGAAGAGGCGGAACTAATTAATATAAAACCTATTATTAATGAAGTTAAAATTAAATTTG
Organism: Macaranga tanarius; assembly: GCA_949673435.1. Classification (NCBI taxonomy): domain Eukaryota; kingdom Viridiplantae; phylum Streptophyta; class Magnoliopsida; order Malpighiales; family Euphorbiaceae; genus Macaranga; species Macaranga tanarius. The sequence goes on along the minus strand of CATIWO010558333.1, from coordinate 3,636 downwards.
GTTAGAATGCAAAATTTAATATATAAAATATGTAATTGCATTATGAATTTTTTAAAAAATTAAAAATTACCCACACTCAAATGCGTATGGCAGAGATTAAAGTAATCATATTGAGTTTAAGGCAAATTTTAGAATGAAAATTTTATGGAATGGTTCATAGTTATTTTATGGGTTAAAACATGTCAATATGATCATGACGCAAAGTTATGAGATAATTCATAAAACATGACTTATTTTTGGTATAAACATAAAATTGATTTGATAACGATATATCTGAAATGCATTACATGCTTCTTTCCCGCGCTTAATGCAGACTTACTGTTTTGACATAAGACACATGAGATTACGAGGACTATATCTTTCTCTACTTCAACTCTGATAGTACTTGCGAATACACATATTAAACTAATCCGATGTATCATATAAAATTATGAACTATCAATGATGGCAGTAGAATTTTCCAACTTTTCACTTCATGATATTCTTAAAGATGTACTACTAGATCACTGCCTCATTAGCTAAAAAATCTTTTAGTTTTAAAATAAAAGAGGTGGTAACAAATTAAGATATACAATATATATAAATAGGTGCTAATTGGATTCTGAACTTAAATCTAAAGTTTGTATTAGATTTTAATATTTTTTTTGTCTCATTTGGACTTTAATCTATTAAATTTTAGTTATATTAGGCCATTTTTTAAAAAATTGTTATAATTAATTTCTAAAAATTGAATAAAAGTTTAACTTTAACACTAATTAATAAAAATTAGTTCCAATAACAATGTGAATTGATGAAATAACTTTCAAAAATATATTTATGACATTTTTATATTTTTTTAATATTTTTAAATTTATAGAAATTTATTTTTAAAATTTTTTAAAATTCAATGAAAAGTTAAAAATATTTTTTATAAACCTAAAAATTTTTAAAAAATATAAAAATTTTACAATCAACTGATATACATTCAAAAAAAGAATTAAAAATTTTTTTATATAATTATTAATTTTGAAAAAAAAAATTAATAATTTCAAAATTTTTAAAAATTTAATAAGTGTATATAAATTTTATTTATTTTTTTAAATATATATCACTTGATTGTAAAAATTTTAAATTTTTTGAAAATGTTTAAGTCTGTAAAAAATATTTTTTAACTTTTTTTAAAAAATTAAAAAATATATTTCTCTAAATTTTAAAATTTTTTAAAAATTAAAAAAATATTATAAATATATATTTTGATAGTAATTTTATCATTTTTTATTGTTATTGAAACTAATTTTTATTAATTAATGTTAAAGTTACTCTTTTATTTATTTAAAATATTTAATTTCATCAATTTTTTAAGTTTTTTTTTTTTGAACGTTTAAAGCCTTGGGGGCTCCTGGGAGAGCGGAGGAATGGTGGAATTAAACTCCGCCCTACTACCTGGATATCCGGTATTAAACCCCACACGAAAAGGGTGTTAGCCGGTGTTAACCCCACACAAATAGGGTACCAAGAAATTCTCACAGTTTTGACTCTTGATCAAGATTGCATAACAAATGCGGCCAAAAGCTAGCTGGCTATACTATCGAGTTTCTTGCTTTAAGGAACCGTGTGGACCGGATATGCCACAGAAATCGGTAACCTGTAGAATTCTCTGCATGCCCGCCTTCCCTTATCATTTATCATCATCATTTGATCCTTACAATTATTGTCTTAGAAACTAACGTCCAAAAAAAAACTCTTATTCAGAGCAACTTGAAGGTGTCAATCATCTCTAGAATGAATAAAATTTGTATATATACACAAAAACTAATTATGATCAGAACATAACACTAAAATATATTGAATGAATCAATAAATATAATAAATATTTCAGATATTAAAATTATTTTTCAGAAAGCTCGATGTTGAAGTACTTATAATTAAATTGTTTAATATTTTAATATATGTTTGTATTCATTAATGCTTTTTATATATATATATATTAACTAGCTATTACATTGGCAGTGAAGGAATAGCCGAGTCATAATTTCTTTCCAAAGATATCTAAAGGTGTAAAGTTCAAATATTACCATCATCGATTTAAAAAGAAAAAATTGCCCCATATTGTATCAATTGATATTTAAATTATATGAATATAAAAAAAACAACAACTAGCTATTGCATTACTTACTATTTTTTTTGCTCAATTTCCTGGATTGTGATAGATTGGCACATGAAAATAATGCATTTAGTTTTATCAAATACTGTTCATAAGAACTTTCAACCATTCAGAAAGCGATAATATAACAGTGAATAGAGTGAGGATTCGATTGATTTTGTTTTTATTTTATGTATTTTCTTCGTTGTGGGTCTAACTAAATATCAATAATATAGTTTTTCTATGTAGAAGAAACATCATGTGTTTCATTTCAATGTGGTAAGAATCGCTGCTAGAAGGCAAGATGGACTTCTGCGGCCATTGGCAATTAAATATGGATGGCAACATCCAAACCATGGGATGCGAACTGCTTGTTTCTTTTCTTTTCTTTTTTTTTTTACTTTTTATAATTTATTTCAAAACATTTTAATAAACTAGAATAATATATATATATATATATATATATATATGTATATATATATGTATGTGTGCTGGGATCCTATAATTTCTCAGTATTTTGTAATTTTAGCTTATGTGTTAAAATTTAAAAATTTATCATATTTTTTTTTTTAAATATATTAATAAAACCTTTTCTAAACTATATAAAAAAATTCTATTATATTTCTACTATAACACTGATATCTATGTTCTCAATATTAACCTAATAATACTCAAATTCTATTTTTTTACCTCAAATAATTCAAATACTAATTTAAATTAATTATTGAATTATTATTTTTATAATAAATTAAAAGTAACCAAATTTTTATTATTATAATAATTTTTTTGAGTTCATGCTATTATAAACTATTTGATTAAGTTATAATTAATTAAAATTATTTATTTACTTATTTTAAAATATATATATATTATTTATAATGGACAACTAGTTTTCTATAAATTCATACATATGATATATATCATAATACAATTATATGGTAATAATAAATAATAAACATATAAAAAATAAAATAAAATATCAAATTTAAGATTTGTATCACAAGTTAAATATCTAAAATTTGAAAGTAACTAATAACTTTTTTTATTTGTATTTTTTGAAGTAAAATATATAAACACAATTTTAAGATAATAAAAAAATAAAATGTACATGGGATAATTTATTTTATATTTTTTTTATAAAATATTAGTTATTATGAATTTATAAAATAATAGATCATTTTCCATATAAATGCTCCTAAACGTTTAGAGAGAGATAATATATGTAAATTATTTTACTTAATTTTATAAGAAAAAATAAATTCAGAAAAATTATAATAAAATAAAAAAATTCAAAAGAAAATTAAAAAAATACCATTAGATCATCTCCCTCTGATTCGAATTCAAAGGCTAGAAAGTCCGTCCGCAAATGTAGCTAGGGCTGAGCGCGGGTCGCGGAGAAACCCGAACTGTCCCGAAAAACCGAAAAAACCGAACCGAAAATCTCCAGAACCGAAAATATCCGTTGACTGTTTGACTTTCTCCGAACCGAACTGTCCCGAAAATTTTTATTGGGG
>CATIWO010558087.1:0-20618 GCA_949673435.1 Macaranga tanarius | reverse complement strand
CTCTTTGGGTCAACAAAGTAGAGGCTTGAGGCTTGAACAACACCATCCTTGGAGGTCTTCCTTGCCAACCTTGTGTTTCAAGCTAGAGGCTTCACACTTGGGGAGCTCAAGCTTGTAGATCACCAACAACCAAAGCTTTTCGAGTGTGCTACCAGCTAAGGAGTCTTATAAGTGTTACAATATCTCTTAGTTGTTAGATCTTCTTCTTGAAAGCATGATTTGGTTGCTATGTTCTTGATATATTGTTCATTATGTATGTTTAGCTATGTAAGAGTGCATATGATATGATCTATGGGCATGAAAATGTATTGTGTTGATGCAAATGTTGCATGTAATGGAAAATTTTTAAATTTCGCACTTTCATTGTTTCTCTACACATACTTTCATTCATTTTTTTCTCTATTATGGTCATGCAACTCTACAAATACCTCAGCAAAATTTATGTTCTTCACACAAATAGACTATATTGGGTTATAAAAAAATCAAGTTACAAAAAATATAGTTGCAATCAAGTAAAAAAAAATTAATAATTTAGAATATTGAATAGACCAAAGTTTAAAGGTATATTAATATATAAATATATTTAATTTATACATTTTTTCGTGTGTACATATGTGTATATATATATACATGCATATAACTATAATTTATATTTATTTATTTTAATTGTAATTTATGTTTCTTTTTTGTATGTATAAAAGAAAATACGGTAAGCCAAGTGATGATATTTGATAAAAATTTTCTATGCTCATTAGTAATAATAGATCTAAAATGATTTGTAATTTTTGTGGGTGTATAGTTACTAGTTGAATAACGAGATTTAAATAACATTTGAAGTTGATATAGAAATATGTCCAAAAGTACCATATGATATGCAAAAAATATGAAAAACCTTATTTTAGAATGACAAGTGGAATAAAAATAAAAAAGAACTTCTAAAAAGTAGCATGGGGATGAAATTGTATAGATGTATGATAGTAGACAATATGGTGATAGTGATGATAAATAAGAGAAAGATGAAATTATGCAATATGCTAGGCAACAAAGCCTTTTGCAATTTAAACTTGATTAATATAAAAAATTAAAGGTCCTCATTTTAATATAGATAGATTTAATGGTAGAAAACCAACACCTCAAAGGATGGGGCGCTCTTTTAGTGCAAAAATACTATATATAGGAGTCTGGAATCCACAATCTTCTAGATTTGATCCTCCTTAATTATCAACACTAGCAGAAAAAGATTGAAAAATGTTGAAGTGGACTTAGAGATTAAAAGGGATCACAAGAAGTAGATAAAAATAAAATCATATTGGTTCAAGAAAAGTAAAGAGAAGCTAATGAATGCCTTCGATCGATTTGCGGTTCACAATAAAATATCATTTCTAGTTGTTGAATCACTTTGGATATGACTTTTACTTAGAGTTGTTGTAAAATTTGGTCCAAACATTCTACCTCTGATAGTTTTATAAATATGTAGAAGTATGATTGCTAAGGGAATATCAATTAATGAAAGGATATATTATGTCTTTTGTAGGGATTTAGAAGGAAAGAGGTGTGTTTTATATTATCTGATGTATGGACAAAGCCTACAAAAATTTTCATTATTAGTTTTATTCAAATCGTGGGACGATTTTTCATAAGTCAGTGAATGCATCTAATGTTGAAAAAAAGGATGCATATTATAATTTTTATTTAATATCAAAGGTTGTTGAAGAAGCTAGAGTTGAGAAGGTTGTCCAAATTGTTACTGATAATGATACTATAATTAAGTCTATAGGAAAAATGCTCATAAATAATTATAAGCATCTTTATTAGACAGCTTACAATGCTCATTGAATTGATATAATTTTAGAAAATATTGGAAAGAGAAGTTAGGAAAGTCGATGTATTGAGAAAGGTAACAAAATCACATAATTTATTTACAATTATAATTAGGTGACAAATTACATGAATTAATCTACAGATGGTAAAGAGTTGCTTCGACCTAGCATTACTAGATTTGCTACTAATTTTATTGCATTAGAGAGTGTTGTTTGACAGTGTAATAATCTGAGGAATATGTTTGAATTCCTTACATAGATGAATTTCAGATATGGAAAATTTACAGATCTACTAGCCATTGAGATTAGGAAAACTATATTCGCAACAATAAAGAAAAGAAGATTGTTTTGACAAAATGCAAATGATTTACTGAGAAACCAAGAACCTCTTTTGAAAACATTAAGGCTAGTTAATAGGGATGATAAACCGATAAAGATTTTTTTGTATAATGAAATAAATAGATGTAAGATGGAAATTAAAGAAAATTATCGATATCACGAGCATTATTAATCCATTATTAACACCATATGGAATTTCAATTACATCATGATTTGCATGATGTTGGTATATTATTTATAACTTTTAATGAATAATTTATTACTTTATTTACAAATTTTTATAAAATAATTATTTTCACGTTATAGGTTAATTTTTCAACTCACAGTATCAATATGGAGATAAGTAGAATATTACAACCGATACAAAAGTCATGCAAAGAGTTGGAAACATTATTAAAATGATTGAACTAGATATGGACTCTCAAATTAAAGCCCTTTTATAAGTAAGTTTTATTACTGCTTTTTAAATAACTTTTTATTTAAATATGGATAATTACAATTATAATATTGGTTTTTATAACTAATATGTAGATGCTTACTTTTCAGGAAGAGGGAGAATTTTTCAAATCCTCACTTATTCAAAAAAAATAAAGCATTTTCTCCAGATATATTATGTATTAATAAATAATTAATATTAATTATATTGATCACAATTTTTTAACTGATATTGTTGGTTGATATAGCTAAGTGGTGGATAAATTTTAGGGACTCTACATCGACCAAAACATTGCCATTAGAGTTTTGAGTCAAATAACTTCTCTAATAAATTATGAAAGAAATTAGAGCACTTTCAACTTGTTTCATACAAAGACTACAATTAGATTGAAGTATAAAAACTACATTATCTAATTTATGTACACTATAATATGAAGCTGAAATTGTGAAATACAATACGAAAGTTACAACAAGAGTTAAAGGAAGCTTTTAATCCAATAAACTTGGATTATATTTTTAAGGAAAAATTGCAAATTTGGTGTCTGAACTTTTCAGTTTTTTCTATTTAAGTGTGTAACCTTTTTTTTTTTTTTACAATCAAGTGTCCAAACTTTAAAAATTATTATTATATCAGTACTTCCGGCTATTCTTGTGTTGATTGTGTGCTTCGCTGGATAAAATGGGTCCACTTTCTCTTATTTTTTTCCACATCATTTAAAACACAATACCAAAAATTTAAAAAGACCAATTTACCCTTATACCAAAAGCTTCCCATAAAAACCCCATCTCCCTTTCCCTAATATTACTGCTACCACCGCCGTCTAAGTTCAAGAAGCAGTACTGATCGCCATCAATACACTCCAACTACTTCCAGTTCTGTAGAATTTTGCTTTTTTCATAACATAATTCCTAGAACTTTGTAGAGTCAATATTCATTTTGTCTCTCTCTTAGCAATCTCCATTTTAAAATAATCTTCTTCTGTAGAGACTATTGTTGTCCTTTGGTAGCCATGTGATCTCTATGTTACCACCTGCAATATTATTTCTCTCATTCACACCCCTTTTCTCTTCCAAAGTGCTTCTCTTTTCTTGAATCCAATTCATTTCACCCTTCCATTCTCTTTAATCACTAAATTAAACCCGATTTTGAGTAAATGATCTATTTGAGCCAAAAGGTAATCCTAAATAAATAATTATGTACCAATCGGCTAATGTTTCTGTTACCTTTTGTTTGCAGTTACATGTATCAAATATTGGAAAGCATGATTGCCAATTATAATATAGGAGGACGACTGTTGAAATTATAGCCTTTGATTTCATGCTTAATTTTTTCATATTATGAGTAAATATGAATTTTGGTTCTGTGGTGGTTTATAGCATTCTTGATTTTTGGTTTGATTATAGTATTCGTATAGTACTTCATCACTTAATGATTGGGCTGATAATGAGGGTGCTACATTTTTCCTTCATTGCCCGAAATAAAACTTTCATCTTGTTTGAATATATGCATAACCTTGAAAGATGATTATAAGGATCTTCAATTTTGCTGCTGATTACCACTTGAAAAATTCATTCTACACTACAAATCATGGTCATTAATAACAAAATAAAATATTTATCTTTATAATTGTTAGCTAAAGTGCTTGCCGATAGACCAACTAAATCAGCTACAAGATGGCCAAATATAAGAAAAGAAGCAAATATAGTGTTACCCTTAACAATTGCATTTAATTTACACCAATTAAAATTATTATTATTATTATTATTATTATTATTATTATTATTATTATTATTATTATTATTATTATTATTATTATTATTGCTAATAATTCTATTCAATCCGTGCATATTAACATAAGGAAAAAATATAATTTTTAATAAAAAAATGAAAAAAAAACATATATAGTTATTATATCAACATTACCAATAGATTGGAAGATCTTCAAAGACTCTTCAATTATTATACTGTGTAAGTTCATTATAATTTTGAATGCTGCTTCTGCACTGAGGACATGTTTATCATTTCTGCAAAAAAATATAAATTAGCTAACAATAAGTCAAAATTATAGAAAAAAATATTTTTTAGATGTCAATTCAAAAATGCACTCATCATTTTTATCTCGATGTTCCTTTTGTTTATTGCAATTCTACCAGTAGTGAGAATAACTTTAATGCTTCTAATTGTAACAATCTATCCAAAAATATCTAAGATAAAAAAATTATTTTGTTATTGTTTATTTAAATCATTAAAAAATTAAATCAGCATATATACCTGTTAAATATGTTTTACCACCAACTCTTACTCTAGCATTCCCAAAACCTAAAAACTCGAAAATTTATCGAACGGTAATGAATAATCTTCACCATCGAATATTTTGATAAAAGTATTCCTTAGCAATCGAATTCAAAATTGGTGATTACTTACTTTATAGCTTGCTTGAGCATGTATAACAATAAAACCAAATATATGATAAACTTTTTTCTCAGTCAATAATTATTTTAAATGATTTATCAATTATTTTGGAATTGTTCCTTGTATTGTATCCCTCTATTTTAGTAAATAAAGAATTGTTGTTAGTCTAATGGATTGAAATTATTTCAATAAATAAAGAATTATTGTTAGTTTAATGGATTGAAAAAAAAACAAGTGGCATAATAAATGTTTAAAATGAATTTTTATCCAATTACATTTTCATTTAGCATGAAAAATTCTAGACTATAACATGAATTCCCACATTCGTGCAATTCGACACTTGATATAAATATTTATGCTGGCAATATTCAAATCAGAAAAAAAAAAATATAAGACATTTTTTTCTGCAATTGTTGACAAATGTAGAAAATAATTTTAAAGAATCAATTAATAATAATAAAAAGCAAAAATTCTCACATGTGCATAAAAAATTTATAGTAATTTATATTTCAATATATTCATGTTATTTTGCTAAAAATTTTGGAATACAAAATATTTTTTGTATAAATTTCATATTGTCAATCATCACATGTACTTTTTTCTTTATTAATATTTGGCATAATGCATATACAGCCCCCTGAACTTGCCAGCTTTTTTCATTTTGGCACCTCAACTTACGCTTTTGCTATTTCAACACCTGAACTTGCCTAAAATGTAATTTTTAAACCCTTGTCATCATATTAGTGAATTAACATGTGACACATAGAGGTATTTAACTGACTAAAATTTGTAAGTAGAGGTATCAAACTGACAAAAGGTGGTAAGTACGGAGGGTGGTAGATGTATTATATCATTAGATTAGTATATTTTAGGTAAAAAGCGGCAAGTTCAGGTTTTGAAATAGCAACATTGTAAGTTGAAGTGCCAAAGTAAAAATAAATTAGCACATTTAGGGGGCTGGGTATGTATTAAGCCGTAATATTTTTATGTCATTATAAGAAGTAACTCTAGACAGTACAACATATAATTAATCATACGAAAAAATATCTGAAAAATTCCTAGAGAGGGGTGAGTCGGGATTTTTGATTGATTGAAGGAAGTTGAAAATTAAAGGAAAATTCAAAGAGATAAAGAGGAAAAGAGTAAACAAGAGATATAATGATTTATAGAGATTCAAATTTTAAACTTATTTATTCCCAAGTTAGAATTTTGAACTACCCCAATCTTATTACCCTAGATTGTGACAAGTATTTTAAGGCTCACACTAAACTTTTATAAATGTGTTTTTCTAGGTTTAATATAAATCTTATTTTTCTCAAGGCTTGCACTTAAATATTTCATAACACAAGTGTTTTACAAGGCTAATGTGACACCGCCCCACCAGCACCTATGTCATCCAGCAAGAATTCCCTAACTGTTTGCCTAAGGAACCGACGTGGAGAGATATTACTTCTAAGTTAAAACCTACCTAACATCACTTTATTATACAACATTTTTATATCATTCAACTATCAGAAACGTGTATATATATATATATATATAATGACTAATAACATTCATCCAAGAATAAACAAGAATGATGGCAAGCTCAAAACTACTAAACTGATATAATGTACATATTTAGTGCTCTGTCATAAGAGGGCTAAAAAGGGAAAGAGGGTTATACAAGAATATCTACAAATGTACACTAAAAATAAATATAACCTATATATCCAACATGAAGGCCTAACTAGCCTTGGAGGGTACCGCGATAACTATAATAAAAATGCAGTTACTCCCCATAACAAGCCCTACTACAAAGGGAAAGAGAGAATCTGGATGTGGCTAAGTCCAGGTCAGGGAAACCCGGACCCCCGGTGTGGTCGTATGTGCTACCATCACTATTGTCAAGTAGCCATCTAAGAAGTCTTGTCTCTCGGTATGAGTATAATAATCTAAAGCTATAGGCTCTAAAGATACCCTGAAGGATAAGATAGCATCTGCAACGTGACAGATGAAGAAATGGACCTCTATCTCCACTCCATCGACGTCATAGGTCATTGCCATTCAGAGTATCACCATACTATTTACACTATAAACAATAGCTAACCTATGCTGAAAAAGAAAATGAAAATGGAGTGGTGAGTATTTCCTCAAGAAAATACCCAATGAGTAGACAGACTACAATGTTGTCTCAAAAAATAACAAAAATAATTAATAACTGGAAAAATTTGAAAATAATCCAAATTATTTCCACTTTACTCATAAAATATTCCATAAAGATTAAACAAGTTTATAATCAAATCATAAGAATCATTTAAAATAAGTTCTTAAAGATTCAAATCCGGCTTTTCGAAAGTTAAACTTCCTTTTTCCTTTCACACATTCCAATTAAACTTTCCTTTTAAAATTTCATTCTCATATTTTACACAACACAGTACAACACATTATAATTTGCTAAAAATATTCAGGAACAGGTCAGGTTGCTATCGATGTGATGGGTATCAGTTAGCACATCGAAGGTTCAATCTAGGTATGCATACCGATCTATATACCACTTGGATTAGCCCCAAAGGCATTCATGAATCTCGAGCATTATCCCAAAGACAGTTATTATAATCACATATCTCATTTTCATCAATTCCTTATTGTACCCCAGTTACAAAAAATATCAATCAGATGTGAGTTGATGTGTCTCAAACATAATTTTACATCTGATAGAACCCAGTCGTACCCCGGGCACGGTCTTATTACTACCTTTCCTTTCAATGTACATGTGCTCATAAAATTATCATATTTTCATAATTGTTTATATTTTTTATCAAATTAAAACTCTGTATTTACATCATAAATCATGTATATTATAAATTGGAGTTAAACACCGGTCAGAATCAACTTAAAATAGCATTTTAAACTACTAAGGCATCGGCACAGTGCAGAGGCGCCGCCTGATCACCTTCAAGTCACTAAGGTGCCACCTTATTGGCTTACTGAGGCGTCACCTTAGTGCCCACTGAGGCATCGCTTGAGGGCCTGAAAAGGACTGAGGCGTTGCCTTAGTGCATTAAGGTTTAGTCTCAGTGCAATCAGGTGCCGCCTATCGCACTGCTGCAATGTTCAAATTTTCAAAATTTTAACAATAGATTAAAAAAATTCAATTCTAAATATCCTGAAAATCAATAAAAGAAGTATGAAAGTCAGGTGATTGAAAAAAAGAAATCCACTTACTGAAATGTCGGTTCCTCTTCTCTTCTTTCCCTTCTCCTTCCCTTAACTATGTCCCTTCTTCTTCCTCCTTGTTCTTTTTTTCTCTTTTTCTCTTATCTACAAAAATAACAGTTTAAGCCATTTGCAGTTTATTCCCTTAACTTTATTTTTTCAATTAAGTCCTTTTTCTAAACTTATTTTCTTTACAATTTAGTCCTGACTTAAAATAACTTCAATTATTCTAGTGTAGACATGACAATCCTCCCCCACTTAAGAAATTTCATCCTCAAAATTTGGAGAACTCTCATTTCAAATCTAATTCATGCCTGAAGAGAATAGGTACAAATATTGTTATCTCATATCCTCCTCTCGTTCCCCTGTAGCTTCTTCACGAGAATAATTCTTCCATAATACTTTGACTAAAGGAATAATCTTATTACATTATACCTTTTGATCACTTGCTAAAATTGATATTAGCTCTTCTTCATAGCTCAAATTGTCGTTCAACTCCACCGGTTGTTCATGTAGTATGTGAGAAGGATTATTTCTATATCTTCTTAACATCGAAACATGGAAAACGTCATGACTTACGAATAAACTAAGAGGTAAAGCTAATTGATAAGCAACCGGCCCAACACGTTCGATTATTTCATATGGTATAATAAATCTTGGGCTTAATTTGTCACGTTTACCGAATCTCAGCATGCCCTTCTACGGTTCGAAATCAGCTCGCTTAAGGTTGGCATAGCTTCTTTGTCTATCTTGTGCCATTTTAAATTTGCTCAAACTATGTGAATATTCTTCGTAGTCATTTGTACAAGTTCTGGACCCAACAATTTCTTTTCTCTGACTTCCTCCCAACAGATTGGGGTTTTACATTTTCTTCCATATAACGCTTCAAAAGGTGACATATTAATACTATTTTAGTGGCTATTATTATAAGCGAATTCCATTAACGGTACTTTCTTATCCCAATTACCTCTAAAATCTAACACATTAGCTTGAAGCATATCTTAATATTTGTATGGTGTGTTCATATTAGCCATCGATTTGAGGATGGAAAGTTGTACTAAACCTCAATTTAGTACCTAAAGATTTTTGTAGACTTGGCCAGAATCGTGATGTGAATCTTGGATCGTGATCTGATATGATCGATACTGGTACTCCATATAACCTTATGATTTCTTTCACATATAGCTCTGCCAATTTGTTCAAGTTGTAACTGACCTTGACAAGTAAGAAATGTGCTGACTTTGTCAAACGGTTGAAAATTACCCATACAATATCATTTTCTTATTGGGTTCTTGGCAATCCTACCATAAAATCCATTGTGATATATTCCCATTTCCATTCAGGAATTAGTAAGGATTGTAATAATCTAATAGGATGTTTATACTCAGCCTTCACCTGCTGATAGGTCAAACATTTTGATGCAAATTCAACTATATCACCCTTCATTCCTTTCCACCAATAACCTTCTTTTAATATTCTATACATCTTTGTACTTCTTGGATGCATAGTATACACCAAACAATGTGCCTCTTCCATTATTTCTTATCTTAATTCACCTACATTTAGCACACATAATCTATTTTTAAACTTCAAAATTCCTTCTTCACTACAACTTAACTCTTTCACCTTTCCATTTTTCACATCACTGCATTGCCTTTTCATTTTTTCATCTATTCGATGTGTTGCCAGAATTCTTTCCATTAAGATTGGCCTTACCTTTAAGGAGCTAAAACCCTACCAGAAGTGTCTACTTTAAGCTCAATATCTAACTTCCTTAATTCAATCAACAATGGCATCCTAACAACGCAGATATAATACAAACTCCCACTTGATTTTTGACTTAGAGCATCCACAACTACATTTGCTTTTCCTGAGTGATACTCTATCGTACAATCATAGTCCTTTAACAATTCCACCTAGCGTCTTTACCTCAAATTTAACTCCTTCTGAGTTAAAACATACTTCAAGCTCTTGTGGTCCATAAATATTTGACACGTTACTCCATACAAGTAATGTCTCCACATTTTTAACTTAAATACTACTGCTGCTAATTCTAAGTCATGTGCGGGATAATTCTACTCGTGTGATCTCAATCGCCTTGATGCATACACCACTACTCTTTCATTTTGCATCAATACACAACCAAACCCTTGCTTCAAAGCATCACTATACACCACATAATGACCTCCTTCCACTGGCAATGCCAATACTTGCATAGTGACTAGCTTTTCTTTTAATATTTCGAAGCTTCGTTGACAATCCAAAGTCCATTCAAATTTTACATTCTTTCTCAATAATTTTGTTAATGGTGATGCAATAATTGAGAATTCTTGTATGAATCTTCGATAATATCCTACTAGTCCTAAGAAACTTCGTATATTTATTACATTCTTTGGTGGCTCCCAATTTACAATCATCGCAATCTTACTATGATCTACATACACTACTTCAGCAGATATCACATACCTTAGAAATGCAACCTTATCCAGCCAAAACTCGCATTTACTAAACTTTGCATACAATTGCTTAGTTCTCAAAATTTCTAGCACTATCCTCAAATGCTTTTCATATTCTTCTCTCGATTTTGAGTATACCAGAATATTGTCAATGAACATAATTATAAATCTATCTAAATATGGCCTAAACGCTCAATTCAATAAATCCATAAATACTGCTGGTGCATTAGTCAATCCAAATGACATCACCAAAAATTTATAATGTTTGTACCTTATCCTAAAAGTAGTTTTAGATACATTTGATTCCTTAATCCATAATTAGTGATAACCAGATCACAGATTTATCTTTGAAAATACCTTTGCTCCTTGCAGTTGATCGAATAAATCCTCTATTATAGGAAAAAGGTACTTATTTTGAATTATGACCTTATTCAATTGTCTATAATCTATACACAGTCAAAAAGACCATATTTCTTCCTAACAAATAATACAGGTGCACCTCATAGAGAGAAACTTGGTCGGATAAATTCTTTATCCAACAGTTTTTGCAATTGCACTTTCAACTCCTTTAATTCTGCCGGAGCCATCCTATACAGTGTATGTGATATATGAGCAGTTCTGGGTACAATCTCAAATTCTATTTCTCTCTCAGGTGGCAAACCTAGTAAATCCCCCAGAAATACATCCTCAAACTCATTCACCACTGGTAGTTCTTTCAACTTTGGACCTTATTTCCTTTCTTCCACAGCAGAAACTAAATATGCTTCACACCCTTTCCTCAGGTATTTTATAGCCATCATTGCTGATATAATCTTAATAGAAGTCTTCCTATTTTCTTCTACAAATGTTATCTTTTCTCTATTCTCCTTCTCAAATTCTACTTATCTAGTATAGCAATTCATATTTTCTCAGTAATGACTTAACTTGTCCATTCCGAGTGTAGCATTAAACTCATCAATAAATAAAGGTATAAAATTCCATCTCATTTCGCCCTCATTGATCTTTACTGAGACGTCCTTATATAAATTCTTACAAACTACACTTATTCCCATAGGCATACTCACAATCATAGGTTCATTTAAATCACTTACTTTAAGCTTATTATGCATTATATAAGTCGATGATATGAATGAAAATGTAGCACCTTGGTCAACTAGTATGCGTGCTAACTTACCATTGATATGAGCCTTGCCCGTTATCACATTTGGTGACTCTTCAGCCTCTCACTCCGTAACAATATATACTTTAGCTTGTTGTACACCATTAACTACTACACTTGGCTCTCCTAGTTAGTTTCAAGATGTTCCTACCATACCAGCCATCTCTTTTTGTATAGTTGTTAGCCTTCTTGCCCTAGTTGACCATCCACCTTTTTCATTATGAGGAGTGTGAGATGCTTGCACTAATGGTTCTCCTGGGTATACTTTCATACAATTCCTCGTATAATGCCCAATCTTATTGCATTGGTAGCATCTGACCTCACCTTGATTACACATTCCAACATGATTTCTCCTACATACATTACACCAAGGTAATATATCTCTCCCTTGTAATCTATTTCCAGCACCCATCTGTCCTAATGGCATTGCTAGTTGTCTCACCGATGCCTGACTTCCTTAAGATCTATTTTTACCTCCATACCTTACATTACTCCTACAGTATGGAGAGAACTGTGATCTCTTACTCCTATTTCCTCTCCAAAATTATCGTGATGACTCAACTTGTTAATTAGGCCTAACTTGGGTTGAAGCTTTTAATTCCTTATCTAGCTTCTCTTGTTCTATTATTTTTTAACCCAACCTCTAAACGTCCTTCCATCATACAAATTCAATTTTCCTCTCAAGAATATATGCATTATGTCATGGAATTTTTCACTCTTCTTTTCCTCTGTAGGATAGATATTTTTTACATACTTGTATAAATCCTCAAATTTATTAACGTATTCTCTGACCATTATCGATCATTGCACTAAGTTGATAAATGCAGCTACTTTCTCCTTTCGACAGTTTTCTGTCAAGTATTCTCTATGAAATTCCTCTTGAAAAAACTTGCTAAGTCAAAGCTTCACCGTAAAAATTTTAGACTCGAGTCACCCAATCGTCAGCACTTAGCTTTATCAAATATCAGGCCATAAACATTGCTTATCTTCTCCTCGTCACTAAGTTGCAACATCATAAATGCCTTCTCTATAGTCTTGATCCACTTGTCAGCCTGGCCTGGGTCCAACGTACTATAAAAATCATATGCTCCACACTTCTTCATGTGTTTAATTATGTCTCCAGGTCTTTTATACTTCTTTTTATCTTTCTTAGCCATCACAGTTGCCATAGTGCGTGCCAATTCTGTAGCATCTATATGCATTATTGGCGGTAATGGGAAGTTAGCCATATTTTCCTACACTGGCGGTGGCGGTTATCCATTACGTGCTCTTTTCGGTACATTGAAGTTTAGCACTGAAGCATAGGCATCGAATTTCCCTGCTCGCTTCCCGCATCGATTGCTTGTATATCATCTCCCTCATTACTAATAAAGGCTGCTGATGGAGACAATTCTCGTGGTAAATGTCAATTTTTACTCACACTTTTCTCTCTCTCTACCAGATCCATCCTATCAGCCTGGACACCTCAGCCTCTACCTCTAGGCCTACTACGAACACCTATTCTACCTCCTCTAGTTCTTGCTATCTTCCTACAAATTCAAAATTAGTCCATTTTAGTGATTCAAACCATTCAGTATCAAGTTATCAACTAACATCCACACATATTTCTTAATTTTCTCTATATTGTTTAACCTGGGTCTCAAATTCTAAACTTCTAAAACCTATCAAATCAATCAAAATCTAGGCCTTCAATCCTAAACTTTCAAACATAAACTTTGTAACCTAGATTTTTAAATCTAAACTTTTCAAATCTACTTTCAAACCTCTTTCAAACCTAGGCTTTGATACCAAAAATTGTGACACCTCCCCTCACCTACGTCATCCAGGAGGAATTCCCTAACCGTTTGCCCGAGGCACCGATGTGGAGAGGCATCACTTCTAAGTTAAAACCTACTTAACATCACTTTATGATACAACATTTTTATATCATTCAACTATCAGAAACGTATATATATAAAATGACTAATAACATTCATCCAAGAATAAACAAGAACGATGGCAAGCTCAAAACCACTAAACTAATATAATATACATATTTAGTGGTCTGTTGCATGAGGGCTAAAAAGGGAAAGAGGGTTATACATGAATATCTATAAATATACACTAAAAATATAACCCATATATCCAACATGAAGGTCTAGCTAGCCCTGGAGAGTACCGTGATAACTATAAGAAAAGTGCAGTTATTTCCTATCACAAGCCCTACCACCAAAGGAAATAAAGAATTTGGATGCGGCTAAGTCCAGGTTAGGGAGACCCAGACCCCTAGTGTGGTTGCATGTGTCACCATCACTACTATCAAGCAACCATCTAAAAAGTCCTGTCTTTCGATATAAATATGATAATCTAAAGCTATAGGCTCTAAAGATACCCTGAAGGATAAGATAGCATCTGCATCATGCCGGATGAAGAAGTAGACCTCTATCTCCGCTCCATCCATGTCATAGGTCATTACCGTTCATAGTATCGCCATACTATTTACACTATAAGCAATAACTAACCTATGCTGAAAAATAAAATAAAAATGAAGTGGTGAGTATTTCCTCAAGAAAATACCTAGTGAGTAGACAGACTACAATGCTAACTCAAGAAATAACATGAATAATCAATAACCAGAACAATTTGAAAATATTCAAAATTATTTCTACTTTACTTATAAAATATTCCATAAAAATTAAACAAGTTTATAATCAAATCATAAAAATCATTTTAAATAATTTCTTAAAGATTCAAATCCGGCTTTTCAAAAGTTAAACTTCTTTTTTCCTTTCACACATTCCAATAAAACTTTCCTTTCAAAATTTCATTCTCATATTTTACACAGCACAGTGCAACACAATATAATTTGCCAAAAATATTCAGGAACATATCAGGTTGTTATCGATGTGACGAATACTAGTCAGCACATTGAAGGTTCAATCTAGGTATACATATCGATCTATATACCACTCGGATTAGCCTCAAATGCATTCATAAATCTCGAATGTTATCCTAAAGACAGTTATTATAATCATATATCTCATTTTCGTCAATTCCTCATTGTACCTCAGGTACAAAAAATATCAATCGCACGTGAGTTGTTGTGTCTTGGACACAGTCTTACATCTCACATAACCCATCCGTATCCCGGGCACGGTCTTCCTATAACCTTTCCTTTCAATGTACATGTGCTCATAAAATCATCATATTTTTATAATTGTTTATATTTCTGATCAAATTAAAACTCTGTATTTTCATCATAAATCATGTATATTATAAATTCGAGATAAACACCGGTCATAATTAACTCAAAACAACATTTTAAACTACTGAGGCATCAGCACAGTGCAGAGGTGATGCCCCTATGCCCACTGAGGCACTGCCTGATCACCATTAAGTCACTAAGGCACCGTCTTATTGGCCTATTGAGGCGTCACCTTAGTGCCCACTGAGGCATCACCTGAGGGCCTGAATGTTAGTGTATATGTGCCCTAGGGCCATTCTTATATGTTAACATTGTACATTTATCCTTATAGCAATAAAATATTCATTTAAATTAAATGTTAAGTTTATTTGAATATTTACCCTTTAGTATTATGTTGAATGAGTTTATTATTAAGAGTTGATAATATGAGTGACAAACTAATTTGGTACATATACTATAAATGTTCATAGTCGTTGGATTAATATAAGAGTAGTATTAATCCTTAGACTATCACCTCTATCTATTTTTTTGATCGGTATATGATATCGATAATAAGAGGTAGTAAGTCTCATACTACTTGATATGAGATATCAAAATAGACATGCGGATACTCCTGTGATGGGTGAATCGAACTGTGACATAAGATTTGTGATTGCATGGAAATTCACTTTTGTCAACAATCATAATCTTAGACATAATGGTACATATGGTCCTTTGACCTGAGGTGACACGATCATCCACATATGGTTGGTTAGAGTTTGTTACCGCTTATATACTTGTACTAGCCACGTATGGGTATATGGAGTGTGGTAGCTTTAGTTGGTTGTATGTAGGGATGAGTGATCAGCCAAAATGGAATTCATTATTTGGAGTGAACTGGAATAAGATCCTATGCTATCTAAGTTATTCTTGATGAATAAGTACTTGTCCAGGTCAAACTCGACTTACCCGAAAAGAGTTTCGGTGCTAGAAAAGTGTTTTCTAATAGTAGTTGTGTTTTATTGAGAATTAAACTAAAAATGAGGTCATATGATTGAGGCAATTAAAGTTTGACAAAACCGTGACTCTAGCCGATATCGGGATCTTGTAATGAAGGGACATTTAGTGCATGGTAATTATGTTTTATGGTTCTTGTGGATCTACATATAGCATTCATTTCTAATTCGGTAGTCGTGATATCTATACTAGGGGTCACTCACGACTTATGGGAACTAAATGTGATTAATTGGGATTTTCACATTTAACATGGAAATAAAGGTGTTTCCATAATATTAAATGTGAATATTATTTCCCATTGCCATTTAGACTTGAACCTAGTAAGTCACACACACAAGAGTTGCCCAAATGAAGATAATTATTGATTTAATTATTAATTAAAAATTTTAATTAATTAATTAAATTGGATTTGTATATGTGCGGGGATCTAGCATATTCCGAAATCTAAATTCAAAGGTTGGGACTAATTGTAATTGAATAAATATTAATTTGAACTTAATTTAATATGTGATATTAAGTTCAATGACTAAATTAATATTTGCTTCTAAATGATAAGTATGGATATGGGCCATAGGATGGACCATATTTATTATTAAAAATGGATTAAAGTTGGGATTTATTTAAAGAGTTTAAATAAAGGGTGAGTTGCCTTATTTAGTTTGGGGTGGGCCTTGTTTAAGTATTAGACAAGCCTATAACCTCAGCCCAACTCATTAAGGGTTAATGAAATCAGAGGCTAAAGTTGTCCTTGTAACTAAACTAATCCCTCTTATGACATAAAGCTATTTATGCATATAGTTAGAGTGTGATACACTGAAACTATTATATGCATGTTGCTTGAGTGTGAGGCACTCAAGCTAACACATGTATATAGCTTGAGTGTAAGACACATAAGCTATTATCAAATTAGTGTGTTTAAGTTAGTGGGTGGTGTAGAGATAATAAACTAAGGAACATTTAAGAGACATTTTAATATTATTACAAAAAGAGATAAAAGGGTTGATATCAGCTTCTTCCTTCTTCTTCTAAGTGTAGAGAATAGAAAATATCACAAGTTTTGTGAACTCTCAAGACAAAAGCCATTGTTGTACAAGAGTTGTACAAGTTCATATCCACCATTGATATCCATTGGAAGTTGCTACTAAGTCCCATACACATTCAAGTTTGGAGGAGTTCTAACAAGCATCTTTGGTCAAAAAAGGGAGGATTGTGGGTAGTACTCCATCATCCTTGAAGATCTTCCTTGTGTAACTTATGTGTTTTAAGCTAAAGAATTCATATTTGGGGAGCTTGGAGCTTATGGATCATAATAATAAAAGCTTGTTAAGCGTGCTATAAACTTAGGAGTTTTGTAGGTGTTACTAAACTCTTAGTTAGTAGGCTTTTGGCTATGTTATGACTTGGTTATTGATTTGAAATGTTGTCCATCATGCATGTTTTTGGCTATGTATTTTTATTTATGATGTGATCTTAGGCTAGGGCAAGATTCTAGTGTTAATGCAAGAGTTGTATGCAATTAAAATTTTAAAATTCTGCATGATTTTGATTGCTTTGAATCTTAATCCCTTCATTGAAAAAGGCTGAGGCGTTGCCTTAGTGCATTAAGGCGCCGCCTCAGTGTAATCAGGCGTCGCCTAATTGCACTGCTGCAATATTCAAATTTTCATAATTTCAACAACAGATTAAAAAATTTTAATTCTAAACATCCCGAAAATCAACAAAGGAAGTATGGAAGTTAGAAGATTGAAGAAAAGAAATCCACTTACTGAAATGTCAGTTCCTTTTCTCTTCTTCCCCCCTTCTCCTTCCCTTGGTTGCATCCTTTCTTCTTCCTCTTTCTTTTTTTTTTCTCTTCTTCTTTTATCTATAAAAATGGTGGTTTAAGCCATTTGCAGTTTAGTCCCTGAACTTTATTTTTGTCAATTAAGTCCTTCCTCCAAACTTATTTTCCTTACAATTTAATTCTGATCTAAAATAACTTTAATTATTCGGGTACAGACAAGACAGGTAATACTTAAACTTTGTTGATTTAAATCCTTAATACCTACTTTTTGATCCCAAAAAAGTGTAGAAAGAGAGATCCTATTAACTAACACACACCAACTCTCAAAGAGTTTAAGAATATTTTTGAAATTATAAAAAATTCTTAAAAACTTAATTAATGCTAAAAATTTAATGCTTCAACAAAACCATCTAACATGTTAAATAAAGTTCCAAGTCTTACTTTTATAGTGGGAGATCAAAAAATAGTTATTGGAGAGCTTCAAGTTCATCTAAAACCTTCACCATTTTTATTTAATAAGTTTTTAACTTTTTGTAGAGATTAGTTAGCTTAGGGTTGTGACTAGCACGCTCAAGATTGTAAGACTAGAAAAAATGACCGTTACACTCATATTTGCCCACTAAAGTTGAGTTAGGAGCTCCCTAAAATCATGATTGTCTCCTCACGATCCTAAGCAAGCACCTCATGATCCTGTGGAATGGATCATGAGGAGCTTAAAATTTTCTTTTTGAAGGAGCTCTATTCAGGCTTGGATCGTGAGTGCACCTTAGGATCTTGAGGGTACTTAAGCTTCTAAAACTTGATTTTTTTGCCTCCAAAACTTGGTCCAATAGGTATAAATTTTACCTAACTTATAATTACACTCAAAGACACAAATTAGCAACTAAAATTGATTATTAAATTCAAAACCAACATTGATTTAAGATTGATCAACACATTAATTATGCTAAGGATCAACAATCTCTTCCTTTTTTTACTTTGGCAATCAATATTTGAATGATAATTAAAAATATTCCTAAATAAGAAATATAATCCTATTTAAATTCATATTTACATATATAGTAGGTTTTAATATACTTTTCACTAAGATTAAGGCCGAATTAACTCAAGACTAAAACATGAAAATTGTTTCCCTTGATGTTAATTTTAAGCAGCATCTTAAATCACTTCATTTGGATTTGTATTAGGCAATACATAGCCCACTTACTAAAGTATGCTCAGTCTTCCCAAATCTATACACAATTTGATAATTTTCTCAGAATTTAGTCCTTGAAGATGATCGTATTTGTCCTAGGTGTCTTTAGCAAACTTGTAGATATATGCTTTAGCTTTCTATAACTTATTACCTCAATCTAACTTTGATAGAGTGAGTTATATCCAAACCACTAAATCTTGCTACATAAAATACGAATTTATAAAAGTTGACTTATTGGCATGAGCTACTTTTGAAATCTTCCTTTTATAGAACCTAGGATCATATCATAAGTGATATGAACCTGCTAGATGACCTGTTAAATGACCTATTTTAGGAACCCATTCAATATGAACCTAAACACATAGTCTTAAAAAAAATTCAAATCAAGTTCTAAATCAGACATATAGAAAGATGCCACAATCTATTATCTGAAGATAGATTAATAAGTCATAAAATAGTTTGCCATAACTCTAATTTTTATTAAGCATCTGTTGATACTCAAAATTCAATGGTCCCCTAAAGCGATCCAGTGATGAAAACCCTTTAATGAAAAATGGATGAAAACTGTTGGGTCTAATGGCAGAGGATGAATGCCCAGTATCTCCTTGAGGTTGTACTCCCGCCCTTGGAGATGTATGCTAACTTCCTTACTTCAAATAAACCTCATTCATTTTAGTGAATGAAGATGTTATCTCCTGTAAACTTTGGTTGATGGAACTATTCATCTATTGGAGAGAATTTTAAAAAGAAGCTTAGAAAGCACTGTTCATTCATTCTATTGAATCTTAGACCTGTTTCATCCCATCCGAGAATATGGTTTGGGCATTCAAGCCCTCAGTAGCACTTACAACAGTTGTAGTAGTAGTACTTTTAATAACTACCAATTTTTAGCCGTCAGAGCCAAGGGGTGCCCTACTGAAAGCTTGAGTTTGCCCAAGAGGCACCAAACTTTTTTGCAATTATTTTTCAGAATCATTGCCTGTAGTGTCTACTGGCGGATTTGGTGGAGTCACCAACTTCATAAACTTCTTTTTCACTTTTAAGTCTAGACATCTCGTTGGAATAGGTCATACCGAGCATGCCAAAAGATTATTGCTCTAATTTTTTATAAACCGGGTTCGAATGTGCCAAAGGAAAATTATTTCCTCAAATAAATTCTAACTTCTTCAAACAAGTTGTGGCTTCCCAAGTATCTTTACCATAATTTGCTTAAATTCCAATGTGAGTTTTTGTGGTTTTATAATATTTAGCAGTAAATGATTAACAAGAAAAAGGAATTTGTAAACTAAGACTTTTACTGGTATAATGCTTTACAAGTTTGGTGAAATGGTAAAAGGAAGTTGAAATTAAGTAAAAGAAACATAAAATTGCTTAAAAAATGCAAAAAATGCTTAAAATAGAAAGCTGTAGAAAATGGCTATTTTTTACTATAGTTGATTGGTTTGATTGATGATTTGCTGGTGTTTTTTTGATATTGGATTTGATTGGATGCCCAGTACTATTTGTAACACCCGTAATTTTAGGAGCACTGTTCATGCATAGTAATTTTTATGACATGTGACATAGAGTTATGGGTTGCATTCTAGTGTGAATATGTACTTTTGGGTAGAGAGGGGCTTAATTGTTAAGAAAGTTGGGAG
>CATIWO010558064.1:0-37178 GCA_949673435.1 Macaranga tanarius | reverse complement strand
TGTATTTATATATGTGGTATTGTGGTTGATCTTAGTAATATGTGATGTATGATCATTGGATGAATACCTGTGATAAATGAAAGAAATGAATGGATGTAGTAACATTAAGCAATATCAAATAAGGTTTTAATTTGTACGTGTTTTAATAGTGTTGTCAAGTATATATATAACCTTACAAGCTCATTAAGCATGATAAGTGGATATTGGTAGATAATGGTTGGGTTAAGGACAAGGTGTGACAGAATCTTCCATAAATGTCAATATTTGGTTCAAATTAACACTTATCAAAATTTTAAATTTCTTAAATTATTTGGAAATTTATTAAAAACTTATACTATGAAAACTTATTTAAAATAATTTAATTTAAAATTTTAATTATGGGTGAACTTAAATGTAAAAATTTTAATTATGGGTCTCCCCTATGCGTTGAGGTGACGCCTCAGTGATGTCTGTCAAAAAAAATAAAAAATATCTCCAACATTCAGAACCGTTAACCACGATTTTTTGAAATAAAAAAATCATGGCTAACTAGATCTGAAAGAGGAGAAGGTGGAAAAAGTGGGGGATGGTGGAGAGAGAGAAGGAAAGGGAGGAGAGAATAAAAAAAGGAAAAATTCAGAGAAGTAGGGGGAGATTTTTTGGCTTATGAAAAAAAGAATGCAGAAAAAAAGAAGAGAAAAAAAAAGAAAATGCATAGGCAGAGAGAAAAAAAAAGAATATAGAAGAAGAAGAGAGGAAAATGCAGGGAGGGAGGGGTCTTACTGCTCTTTCTAAAATCGAGGGCCAGGGGCTGAATTCACATTGTTTGGTGCTTCCAAACATTCAATATAATCTTCTGAGGACAAACTATTTTTAAATAGTAAATCTCTTTTAGTTAAATCTTATCTATTTTGATCATATTTCAAGTTTTACTTTTTTTTTTGTATCTGTGAATATTGGGTTTTCTATTTTAATGTTTGAATCAATTAAGGCATGATTTAATGCTAAGCATGATTTGATGCTAAGCTTTAGTGGTGTGAGAAATTGATTCTGTTTATATCGTGTTTTATTTGCGTCTGTATTATTTGACGTTAAATGTTTTTGTGCCAAAGGTCACTGAGGCGACGCCCCATTGTTGAGGCGCCGCCTTTGCTTCCAAAGGCAAAGGTGCTGTCACCTTGTTGTGGTGAGGCACCGCCTCTGTGTAGCCTTCATTGCAATTTGTTCTTATTTTTTGGTATTCTAATGATTTATTGATTTCAATCATACTTCAGACGTTTATATGAACATATTGTATGAGGATTTAGGCAGATTTATTTATAATAGTGCCCTTTATTGTGTTTCGTTGTTATTTACGATTTATTTATCTTTTATCTTCAATGTATTGACTTTTCTATTTTATGTAGGTATTTTTTCTTTTTTGGATGAGCTGATCAATAATTTATCTTGTTGGCTTAAATAATTAGTAGCTCACGGGTTACTAAATTTTAATCTCAGCCCTAATTTAGTCATGCATTAGTTTTTTTAGGCTTAATACATACGGGGCCCCCTGAACTTAGTATTTTTTACCATTTTGGCACCTAAACTTTCATATTTACCATTTAAACCATTCAACTCACCAAAAATATAACTTTTAAACCACTCCCTGCCCATATGGCACAGAGTATGGTTAAACTTACGGAGAAGCGCATCGGTCCACTGAAAGGGAGTGTGATCGAAGTAAAAGCGAAAGGTAATGGCTCTTTTGTCAATTTTTTTGTAGATGATCCCCCTTCTTCTCCTCTTCTCCTCATATTCAGCATCCTCTCTTCTCTTTCATTATAGTTTCTGTAACCTTCTTCATATTCCATTTAGTTTTAATTCATGTTTGTAATATCTCAGTTGGAAATTTGTAAATGGCATCGAGATCAGAAAGGCAAATGTCATCACAAAGTAGATATTCAATTCACAGTGAATTTGCTCTGCCCATTTGTGATTGCAATGAAATAGTTATGTTGAAAGTGTCACAAATAAATGCAAATCTAGGGAGAAGGTTTTTTGGTTGTCTGAGATTTGGTGTAAGTGTTGTGTTATATAACTAATTTGTAGGATTAGGTCATGAAAATTGAAAAAATATCATGCGAATTTACAGGTGAGAAGTTAAAATCCGTGTGGTTATTTTCAGTGGTATGATCCACCATTGCCTGATCATTTAAGGCGTTCATTTGCACGGTTGATAAATAGAGTTAGGGAGGCTGAATTCGAAAGGGATAGAGCAAGAGCAAAAAATACTAAACTAATAAGGCTTGTTATTTTTCTAAGTTTGATTGTTGTTATGCAAATTGTATGCATTAAATTTAGTTAAAGTAGTTTCAATTAGCTGATTGTAATTTAGATTAGTAAATATTGGTTCAAATGCAGATGTTTGAATAGGTCGATTGTATTTTGGTTTAGTCTAAGCTGAGAAACTAACAAGAAAGAAGTTTTCAGTAGGTGGTGGATGGATTTTGTTGTGGGCACTGTAATGCAGATGTTTTTTAATGAAATGATTATTTTTAGCCAATCAATTGATACAATATTTGCAACTTCAGCTAAAGAGAAAAAAGTAATAAGAAGAACCAAAATGAACTCTGTTTGTTAAAACAACAATAACATTAATAAGTAAACCAAAATAAATAATATATGTTACATCATTGTTGAATAAAAGCTAAACTAGTAAACGCAATAGCCAAAATAGAATCATTAAAAGCTAGCTTCTTCAACAAACATAAAGCATCCAAAAATATACAGAAGTTTGAATTAATAGCATCAAAGTTTTAAATCAAAAAGTGCTACCTTAGTCATCACAATTTAGATTGCCTATGAAGCTTTGCACTTGCTAGCTGATGATGCTCTAGTTGCAACTTTATTTGTAATTGAAGTTTGACTTAATAATAATCCAGGTACAGCCCCATCTGCAGAGTGAGCTTGCAATTCAGTTCTTCTTTGAATTTGCAACTTAGCTCTTATTTGTTGGAGTTGCCTGCTTGTGATTACTACATTTCCTTTGAATTTAAGGCCAAGTGGTTGAAATCCAACATCACCAGTGGATTCCTTTGCCATTTTCAGATTTCCATAGTCAAGCACTTGTTTGGTTGTTAATCGAACTTGTACAATCACAATTCCAGCACACATTTTATAACCAAAATGTATATGTTACTCATGTTGCACAAAATGTTCACAGTTGTACTATACTTCTTTCAATTGATAATCCACTTTTAAGGTTGGTGTACACACTATAGCCTTCAAACTTTCCTTTTTTCTTTGATAATGATGCAACAGTTAAGCTAGACCTTTTATTGGTACTATTGCTATTCTGGCCTCCACCTTGCTTCTAGTAATGTAATATTCAACAAATGTAAAATAAAAGTTAATTATATGAAATGCATCAACATATTAAGCCACCAAAAAAATATCAACACCACCAAATGAAAATTGCACTTGTACAAATGAACAACAATAATTTAAAAAAGCTAAAAATCCACCTGAGAATGAAATACAGCATCAGTTGCATTGTTTGGTCTGTTCACATTATTCACAGTTTCAATACCACTACTAATGGACTGTAAACCCTCACACAATCAAGAAGCAAAAGCTACATTCACCCATAGACAACTACAATGGAAATGCAGTTTATTTAAAAAAAATTATAGATAAACTTGAGACTGAATTGCACCATCAGTTGCATTATGTGCTCTCAATACAAGGTTGATAGCCTCATTACCTCTCATAATGCCCTGGAAATAATCTCA
This sequence comes from Macaranga tanarius, assembly GCA_949673435.1. Taxonomy (NCBI): domain Eukaryota; kingdom Viridiplantae; phylum Streptophyta; class Magnoliopsida; order Malpighiales; family Euphorbiaceae; genus Macaranga; species Macaranga tanarius. The sequence goes on along the minus strand of CATIWO010558064.1, from coordinate 33,429 downwards.
CACAACCAAAAAATTATTGATCAGAAATAGCATATTTACAGTGTTTCCATTTTTCAGTAAATATATAACAATATTAACACACATTACCTGATTGCCAATGGCCTTCTATGAATAACCTTTTTATTATGACTTTGTTATTTACACAAACTACAAGTGATCTTTGTTCCTCTTCTTGGAAACTTGGTCAGTTTCTTTAGTTCATCCCTTAGCTTTCTTCTTTTCTTTTTGGTCTACCTGGTAGAGTTTTAAATGGTGGAGGTTCAATTAGAGGTTTGCCTCTGTCCTGCCACAATCTGATTCCTGGCACAGGCTGTATGTAAAAGGAATAGGTCTTCAAATATGTGTGTTTATGATACCAACTGGAGATAAAAATATTTGGCTCCATATTTCGATGTTGTAATGCAAAAATTACATGTGCACAAGGAATCCCCTTCAATTGCCATAATTTGCAGGTACATGTTTCTTTCCTCAAATTAACTGTGTGTCCATATGGCCCATCTTAGACCTCAAAACCAGCATCTCCATTCCATAAAATATTGCACTCAATTGAATGTTCCTTATTTTTTTCATACCTAGTCATTGTTGTGGGTGAAATGTCATAGATCTAGGTGCTTGCAAAATCTCTCATAACTTGAATTCTATGCATTGTTTTTGTTCTTATCTCATTCAATATAGTGATAATTAAATTGTGTCTAGGAACTAAAATCCAAGCATTGAAAGTCTCACACATGTTATTCTCTACAACATCACATTCTGTCTCAGTTCCTTGATAAACCCTCACCCAATTTTCTTTGTTGTAATATAATGCATCCTCTACAATCCCCTTTCCTAACTTATTCAGTTCCAACAAATTATCCTTTAATTCAACCTCAAAACTACTCCTAGCACATATCCAAAACCTCTTTCTTCTCTCCTTACCTCGCTATTTTTTTGCCCAGTTGGACCAAATGTGCCTAGCACACATTCTGTGTTCAACTTTATGGATTGCAGGCACTAAACCCTGTGGTCACAAGAGTCATCATACTTATCAAATAGCATTAATGGTGTTGCTAACAGTTAAAAAAATAAATTCATATTTGTGTTAAGTCATTTGACTCACTTTTTGCATATCAGTCATCAGGATAAAACCTATCCACTTTCCATCTATAAATCATCTTTGATAACCCTGAGGAACCACTTCCATGTCTCTTTACACTCAACTTGCACTACGGCCCATGCAACTAGATATATTTGTCCATTGCCATCTTTAGCAATAGTAGACAAAAGCTGATCTTTGCATACTCCCTTCAAAAAGTAGCCATCAAGTCTAATTACTTTTCTGCAACCTTGTATAAAACCTTGTTTTAATGCACACAAGCACATATAAAACCTATCAAATACAACCTTTCTTGGCTAACTTGTATCAGTCTTCACAAAACAGGTGCTACTAAGGTTAGATGCCATCACTTTATTAACATACCTCTGCAGCTTATTATATTCTTTAATGTAATCACCCATGAATTAAGACATGACCAGAAACTTTGCTCTCCTACAAATAGTTGTTCCAACTTTCACTTTGAGTTCCTTTTTATAAAGCTCTTACAACTCCCACAACTTGATGGATGGCTGTGAAATGATTCGGTCTTTGTAACGTGCAATAATAAATTTTAATGTAAACAAGTTATTCTTATTGGTTCTCCAACAGTTGTGCAAATGATTGTATGTCTTGACTGTGAAATCATTTGTATTGCCATCTCTACTTGCACTTATAAACCATTTGCACTTTAGGAATTAATGAGTGTGAAATATGCATGTGTTGAGCACTCTATTTTATTGCATATTAGGTTTAGAAATGCATTGTTTAGTTAGTTTTTAGTTAATTTAGTTAGTTTTGTTATTTTATTTTAATTTAGGTGCTTTTATGTTAAATAGGTAATTTTTGTTTAGTTTTTGGTTCTAGAATGCATTTGAGAAGAGATAGAGATAGTACTTGAAGATAAAGATAAGATTGAAGCTTAAATTTGGAAGGTTATCCTCGAATCAGGGCACATGGCCATACGCACGCCCATGTGTGGAGTTGCATGCCCATGTACTTGCCCATGCCTGAATCGAAGAAGAGCCAGTTACAGAGTATATGCCCATATGCCAGTTACATGCCCATGCGCATGCCCATACCTGATTCCAAGATTTCAGAGTTATTTTGATGCATGGACGTATTCAATTATTGTGTACCCGTGTATAATGATGTGGCAGCCAATCAAAAATGGATTTTAAGCTGGAGTTTGGATAGATAGAAGCTCATCTTTTAAGCCTATATTTAGATAGAGTTTGGGAGAGTTTAAATGACCTTTTTCATTAGGAAACTAGGTCTTTTAAATATAACCATCTATTTTTCATTAGGGGAGTTCTTAGTTTTTAGTTTTTAGTTCTAGTTTTTGGTTCTCTACTCTCCTGGTTTTTCAGAATATATTTTTCATTTTGTTTTGCTTAGTAGAGGAGATACTTGGCTTGAAGTTAGAAGAGCAAGGCTTTCTTACATCATTTGGAAGGGAATTTTTCTTGTATCACTCTTTTATTTAATTGTTATTATATTCAAAATGGTTTTGCTTTCTTACATCATTTGGAAGGGGGTTTTTCTTGTATCACTCTTTTATTTAATTGTTATTATATTCAAAATGGTTTTCATTTCTTCTTTATTTTCTTTCATCTTTAATATGAGTAGCTGGATCCTTTCTAGGGTTCTTATTCTGAATGGACCATGTGCTTATTGTGATTTATATCAGGTTGCTAGATCTAATTCATTGGTTGTTATTGCGCTTAATGTTGTTTTAGGACTTATCACCCTAAAACTGAATTGACACTATAAGCTTAATCGAGAGATAGGTTCTGTAGGATTAGGCAATGACCTATTGATTGCTTAGTTAGTTGAGAGATAATTAAGTAGATTAATATTAATTAAAGGTTGTGATTTAAAATTAGAATTAAAAGGCATTAGGTTGGTGAGAGCCATGAACTTGGTGTTAATTAATCTCCAATTAATTATAGATTTATCTGAGAGAAAAACCTATAGTTTCTAAGATCCCTTTAAAATGAATTAGAAATAGTTAAACCTAATTGGTCAATCAATCCTTAGAAATGGTCTAATTGAGAATAAGAACCCTAGCTTTTAATATTTGTTTGAATTTGAATTTTACTTTAGTTTATTTTGGTTTCAGTTTTTAAAGAATTTAAATTCTATTTCGGTGTCTAAATAAACGAACATAGTTAGTATTTCAGTATTCAATTCATAATCTCTGTGGGATGATATCTTTATTACTACTTGATGCGATTCTGTGCACTTACGAATTTTACACACATCAAGTTTTTGGTGCCGTTGCCGGGGATTAGCAAAGAATTGATATTGTTAAGAAAATTGTATTGCTTGATTTAGACATTATTTTTAATTTTGGTTTTAATTGTTGTATTGCAGGAATTTTTATTGTTTGATGCACATCACACGAAGTGCAAGCAAACAAGGACTTGAGTTGATACTACTTGATTTGGAGTTAGAGAAGACATGTCATGAGAAAAAAATTAAACAATCATATCACGACAATCACCAAGCAAAATGGACTTAAGAGATGATGCAAGAAATGACCCACCGAGACAACAAGTTTTTCAAAATCCTCAGAATAGTTAGAGAACCATGTGAGATTTTGTGAGTCCTAATGTGCAAGGTAATTAGACACCAATTATAAGGCTGACAGTAGCAGCAAACAACTTTGAAATCAAGCCGGCAATGATCCAAATGATCCAAAATTCACCATTTAATGGGCTACCACATGAGGATCCATTTAGTCATATGTCTAGATTCTTGGAGTATTATTCTACCTTCAAGATGAATGGAGTACAACCTGATGCAATTCGGTTGATTCTCTTTCCATTTTCTCTTATGGACAGAGCAAAGAGATGGTTTACAAGCTTGCCACCTAACTCCATCAACACTTGGCAAGAGCTTTACACAGTCTTTTTCAACAAACACTTACCACCTGTAAAGGTGTTGAGGATTAGAAATGAGATTATTTCTTTCTTTCAAAGAGATGATGAAATATTCTACTAGTGTTGGGAAAGATTTAAAGACCTTCAGAAGCAGTGTCCACCTCAATTGATTCCTGCATGGGATTTGATGCAATTATTCTATAAAGGAGTCAATCATGCGGTTAGAGTCAACATTAATGCAGTAGCTGGAGGTACTATCATGTCAAAGACACCAGAAGATGCCTTGGATCTCTTTGAAAAAATGGCTAATACACAAAGTTTATGGTCCAATAAGAGGACCATTACAAAGAAAGCTGGAGCCATAGAAGTGGACAATTTTACCATGTTGAATGCTAAGCTTGATGCTCTGACAAAAAGGATGGACAAAGTGAATGTGAATGCAGTATCTACATTATCTTCCTCATGTGAACTATGTTAAGGAGGTCATCCTACCATAGAATGTCAAATGATGCAAGGGATGACTACAGAGGGTGTTAACTATGTGGGTAACTTCAAAGGACCTCAAAACTAAGTCTATGGAAATACCAATAATCTAAGCTGAAGGAATCATCCAAATTTCTCTCAGAGCAATAAAAAAAACAACCAGTGGAGACCACAAGCACCTCCAGGATTTGAAGGTCAGAATGCACAACAATAACAACCTCAACCTCAATTTCACCAAGATAAAGGTTCATCCTCCGGAAGTTTAATGGAGAGAAAGATGGAGAAATTCATGGATGTGATGTCATCAAAGATAAGCCAGCAAAATGAAGCTCAAAAGAGAATGGAGCACATGATCCAAAATCATTCCTCTTCTATTCACAATCTAGAAGTACAAATGGGGTAGCTAGCAAATTCTTTATCAACAAAGAATCAAGGTGCATTACCAAAGAATACAGAGAAGAACCCAAAAGAGTAAGTAAAGGCTATCACCTTGAGAAACAGTACAGAAATCCAAACCCCTAAAGCAACAATGGAGTATGAAGAAAATAAGAATGAATGAGAAAAAGAACAAGATGATGAAAGGGTTGAGACACCAAAAGAATTAGAAGTGAAAGTGGAAAACAAAGCCAAGCCGAAAGCACCACTAATTTAACCTTATGAACCTCCAGTACCATACCCGCAAAGGTTGAAGAAAAAGGAGCATGATCAGCAATTTGTAAAATTCTTAGAAAGATTCAAGACACTCCACATCAATATGCCTTTTGTGGAATGTCTAGCTTAGATGCCAAAGAATGCAAAGTTCTTAAAGGAGTTAATTTCTAATAAGAAAAAGTTACAGGAGTTTGAGACAGTCACACTTACAAAAGAGTGCAGTGCCATCATCTCAAATAAACTTTCTTTAAAAAGGAAGTAACTAGGGAGTCTTACTATTTCATATTTTGTTGGAAATTTATCATTTCAAAAATCTTTGTATAATTCAGGAGCTTCTATTAATCTTATATCTTTGTCTATTTATAGGAAATTGGGACTTAGAGAAGCAAGACCAATAAATATTTGTCTATAATTGGCAGATAGGACAGTGAAGGAACCTGAAGGAATAGTGGAAGATGTGTTAGTAAGGGCTGAAAAATTCATTTTTCTAGTGGATTTTGTCGTTCTTGACTTTGAGGTACATGAAGATGTTCCATTAATCCTTAGTATGCCTTTCTTCTACACTGCCAAGGCAATCATTGATGTTTATGATGGAACTTTAACTTTAAGAGTAGGTGAGGAAAGTTGTAAGTTTAACATTTATCAATATATGAAATATTCTTCTGAAAGTGATTTGTGCTTTAGAGTTGATATTTTGGATGAATATGTGATTGAAGTCCAACGAAGGAGGTTGGAAAAATGTGATGAATTAGAGTATATTGAGAAGTGTATGCAGGTACAAACCCTCCAAGATGAAGATTACCTTAAACACCAAACTCATTTTTTCCAAATTCAATTACCAAACACTGAACCTATACCACCATCAACCATAAAACTAGCAAATGTAGATTTGAAACTTTTACATTAACATTTGAGGTATACTTTTCTTGGAGAAAACCAAACTTTACCTGTAATTGTATCTTCTAAGCTCACTAAAACTAAGAAGACTTACTTGTGGGGATGCTCAAGAGGAGAATAAGAGCAATTGGTTAGAAAATTTCAGATATACGAGGGATAAGTCCATCTTATTGCATGCACAAAATTCTAATGAAAGATGGATTCAAGCCAACCATTGAAAGACAAAGGAGGCTAAATCCAAACATACAAGAAGTGGTGAAGAAAGAGGTGGTCAAGCTATTAAATGCAGGAATTATTTACCCAATCTCAGATAGTTCATGGGTAAGTCCTATCCAGTGTGTACCAAAGAAATGAGGAATGACTGTGGTAAAAAATGAAGAAGGTAAGTGGATCTCTACAAGAGTAGTGATTGGATGGAGAGTGTGCAATTGACTATAGGAAGTTGAATTCAGCTATTAAAAAGGACCACTTTCCACTACCATTTATTGATCAAATATTGGAAAGGATAGTAGGATATGCCTTCTACTATTTTTTAGATGGTTATTCGGGCTATAGTCAGATAGCGATAGCTCCAGAAGATTAAGAGAAATCGACATTCACATGTCCCTATAGTACATTTGCTTATAGAAGGATGCCATTTGGATTATGTAATTCTCCGGCAACCTTTCAAAGATGCATGATGGCCATATTCTCAGATTTGGTGAAAAAAATTATAGATGTGTTCATGGATGACTTCTCAGTCTATGAAAGCTCATTTGAAGAATGTTTGGAGAATTTGGAGCAAGTTCTTTCACGATGTGAAGAGAAAAATTTAGTACTAAATTGGGAGAAGTGTCATTTTATGGTGGAGGAAGGAATCATTCTGGGACATAAGATTTCAGCATAAAGTATTGAAGTGGACAAACTAAAAGTGGAGACCATTGAAAAGCTTCAATACCCTACAAAAGTCAAAGGAATTTGAAGTTTTCTAGGTTATGCAGGATTCTATCGACGGTTTATCTAGGATTTTTTAAAAATCTCTAAATCTCTTTGTAAATTACTTGAGAAAGATTCTCCTTTTAACTTTAATAATGACTGTAAATTAGCTTTTGATAGGTTGAAAGAAGCATTGATATCAGCTCCCATAGTTGTCTCACCAGATTAGAATCTTCTATTCGAATTGATGTACGATGCAAGTGATCATGCAATAGGAGCTGTACTTGGCCATCTATTATGCAAGTTGAACCTTGAATGATGCTCAACTCAACTATGCCACAATTGAAAAGGAGATGCTAGCAGTAATTTTTACTTTTGATAAAATTTGATCTTACTTACTTGGTTTTAAAGTTGTTGTGTATACATATTATGCATCGTTAAAATACCTCTTAAACAAGAAGGACTCAAAGCTAAGGCTCATATGATGGGTGTTGCTTTTATAAGAGTTTGACATTGAAATTAAAGACAATAAGGGATCAGAGAATGTAGTAGCTGATCATCTCTCAAGATTGGAGCTAGAGGAAGAAGATAATAAAGAGGAAGAACCTATCCAGGAGCTATTTCCAAATGAAATGTTGTTAGCAATCCAAAGTATAAATGCACCATGGTTTGCGGATATAGCTAACTTTGTATCGAATAGGAAATTTCTGAAAGAATTCAATAGTCAACAAAAGAAGAAACTCATTCATGATTCTAAGTATTATCTATGGGATGATCCTTACCTTTGAAAGCTATGCAATGATGGTTTGATAAGAAAATGTGTAGGAGATGAAGAAACCGGTTCAATTTTAAAGCATTGTCATGGAATGGTCAGTGGTGGTCATTTTAGTCCATAAAGAACTACTGTAAAAGTTCTTGAAGCAGGGTTCTATTGGCCTACTCTCTTTTATGATGCTAGAAAGTGTGTACTCAGTTATGATGCATGTTAAAGGAGTGGCAACATTTCAAAGAATGATGAAATGCTCTAATCGAGAATTCTTGAGGTAGAAATATTTAATGTATGAGGCATAAATTTCATGGGGCCACTTCCTATTTCAGATGGAAATAAGTACATATTTATTTATGTAGATTATATGTCCAAATGGGTGGAAGCTCAAGCTTGTGCAATAAATGATACAAGAGTAGTTTACAAATTTTTTAGCAAACGTTTTGCTAGGTTTGGAATGCCTCGAGCTATCATAAGTAATGGTAGAACACATTTCTGTAACAGAAGTATGGAAGCATTGCTAGCTCGTTATGGGTTAAATACAAGATAGCCACTCCATACCATCCCCAAATAAGTAGATAAGTAGAAGTAAGCAATAGAGAGTTGAAGAGGATTCTTTAAAGAATAGTGAACAAGTCGAGAAAAGAGTGGACAAGGAAGTTGAATGATGCTTTGTGGGCATATCGAACAGCTTATAAGACACCTATTGGAATGTCTCCATATAAGTTGTGTACAGAAAAGCATGTCACCTTCTTGTTGAAATTGAGCATAAGGCTTACTAGGCAATCAAGGCTTTGAATTATGATTATAAGAAAGTCGAGGAAAAGAGACTCTTACAATTGAGTGAATTGAAAGAGATAACAAAGTTGGCATATGAAAACTCCAAAATTTATAAAGAACGTACAAAGAAATGACATGATGCCAAAGTGAAGATTAAAAGCTTTCAAGAACGAGACCAAGTGTTACTATTCAACTCCAGGCTCATATTGTTTCCAGGGAAGCTCAAGGGTAGATGGTCGAGACCATTTGTAGTGAGCCATGTCTACCCTTATGGAGCTGTGAAAGTTTACAACACTCAAGGAGAAAAGTTCAAAGTTAATGGACAAAGACTGAAAATCTACCATGAAGGCACATTGGAGAACTTTCGCAAATCAGCCTTTTTAGCTGATTCAACACTCTGAAGATCATGATGGTCTAAGATTATAGACCTAAAAGAGCACTTCTTGAGAGCTTAACCAAGTTTTTCTTTTTTTATTTTTCTTTTTAGTTTCTTTATTTTTATGTTTGTATATTTTGAGCTTTGAGTTTTTCTTATATACTGTTTTGTAGGAAGTGAAGAGTAGAAGCTCTAACAAGATAAGAATTTGAAGAAAATGAGGAGCACGAGAGTTGTAAGTGTATATTTGTATGGGAATTCAATGATTGTGATTACATGATGTGTGTTTAAATCTTAGAGTTTTTCATATTTTGATTAAATAGAGAGGTTGCACACCTTGTTGCATAGTCATATAACCTAATTTTTAAGCTTAGAATAGAAATTTTAAGGTTTGGCACGCCCATGCGCATGGCCATGCCAAACCAGGGCAAAAATTTATCGAATCAGGCACGCCATGCACATGGCCGTGCATTAGGAACACTAGGAAGAAGCACAGAAGCAAAGCAGGCACGCCCATACGTATGCCCGTGCCTGCTTTGCTATAATGGGATAGCAAAGGCACACGCCCATGTGCATGGGCATATGCATTGTCAAATTTTATACTAAAAGACACCAAGGTGCTCTTAAAAATATATGCCCAATTTGAAATTCTTCCATTTCCTACAACCTTTTCACTTTCCCAACATCCTTCACCTTCCAATATCTAGGGTTCTTCAATTCTTCATGCCTTTCCTAATTTCCCAACACTTCCCACTTTCAATACATTGAAATCTTCAACTTTGACTACTTTTTACATTCCCAATTCTTCAATTCCCTATTTTTAATCATTTTTTATCTTCACTTCCCTCTATATAAACACTACCTTCTTCTATTCTCTTCCTACACATCTTAATTTCTTTATTCTCTACACCAATTCTTTCTCTCTAGCCAAAATCTTATCACTCAAGCGAGTTCTTCATCCATCACTCACTTATGAAAAGAGAGCCACGAAAGAAGACATATGCTACAAAGTAAGTAAAGCCAAAATCGAAAAGGATGCATGGGGGAAGCTCTACCAATCCGAGTGGTAATTATGAAGACCAAATGGTAAGACCTTTCCCTACCCATATTGAATTTGGTCATGAGGGGCAAAGAAAGAAATTTAAGGAATTACTTTCTAGAAAAATTATGCCAAATAAATACATGAGTGCATCTTTTTTAAGAGAAATAGGTTTATTGGATGAAGTGCGAATGTATCTCTCTAGAATGGGGTGGGAAGCTTTTATTTTGTTACAATACCCAACCTATGTTTGGCTCACTTGTGAATTTCTATCTTCATTCCATTTTAATGAACAATCATTAATTATGACTTTTAGATTAGGAAATGAAGAGCATAGTATGGGTTTGTTTTAGTTAAATAATGTGTTTCATTTTCCTACAAATCAAGATACAATGATTGAATATGATAGGCATGCATTTTGAAATGAGCTTACGGGGCAAAGAAGTGGATTTTATGAGGCTAGGGCAGCGAAAGAATCTCGAATTCGATCGCCGGCTCTACGTTATTTATATAGATTGATGGCACACTTATTGTTCCCTAGGAAGGATGGTGATTCTGTAGTCACTATAACTAAGTTGACCATTTTATATTGCATGTGTAATAATATAAAATTGGATTTGTGCCATGCAATTGCACTCAAGTTGAAGGATGTAGCCACCAAAACAGCTAGGGCAATAAAAATTGGTGGATTGGTTACTAACATAGCTTGTTATGTTAATTTTGATGCTGATAACATACCATTTGAAAAGCTCAAGGGGCATTCTTTGATTGATCTTTCGATGATGGAAGCAATTGGTATGGTTACAAAGGAGGGACCTGGACATTACAATCTTGTTAATGCTCCACCACCATAAGAAATGGATGAAGAGGAGGAAAATACTGACATAAATGATATAATGTGAAGAATGGATGATTTAGAGTTGCAAGTGGGAGTGATTAATTTAAATATTGGAGAGCTAACTTTATTGGCACATGGCATGAACACCAACATAGCTAATATGCGTCAAGACATCAATATGATCAATCACAACTTGATGGCTTATTTCCAATCGCAAAACTTCTTTCCACCTCCTTATCCTCCACAAAACCCGAAGCATAACAATTGAAGCTTTGAAGAAGAGTAGTTAAGTGTCATGTGTTAGGTTATTTGTTTTGTCTTGTATTTTATTTTTCATTTTAGTTTAATATATATTTTGTGTTTTCGTTATTATTGTAATTGTGTAATGTTGATGAGTTCATTAAGTTAAATGTGTTTGTGTTTCAATTCCAATGCTTTCATACTTAATTTTTGCAAATTTTTCTCATTTGAAGGTATTACACACGCCCATGCACATGGGCATGTCAACCTGCCCTGTTTTGTGCCAAAGCAGGCAAGCCCATGGGCATAGGCGTGCGTGTGCATACTGCACCAGGCGCAAAGCAGGCACGCTCATGTGCATGGGCGTGCGAGCGCAATGCTGCGCCAGGTGTGAGGCAGGCACGCCCATGCACATGGGCATGCAGCCTGCTCTTATGCACACCTGAATTTAGCCAAATTTTTATGCAATGCAGACATTGCAAAATTTAAGTGTGGGTAGGGGTGTAAACGAACAGAGCCGCTCGCGAGCAGCTCGGAGCTCGACTCGTTAAAGGCTCGTTAGAACTCGTATATTGAAGCTCGTTTAATAAACAAGCCGAGCTCAAACTATGCAAAGCTCGGCTCGTGAACAAGCTCGAATAAGAGCCCGCGAACTGGCTCGCAATTTTAATATATTAATAATTTAATTTTAGATATACAATATATAAATTTTTATTCATTTAAATATTTTAAAAATATATTATTACAAAAAATTATAATTTTATAATAAATTATTTAGTAAATAAATTATTTTAAATTATTTTAATGAACAATTTAAATTTATACATTGTATTTTTAGAAATTTTTTTAGCTTGTTTAGGCTCGTTTAAGCTCGTAAACAGCTCGCGAACACTTAGCGACCTAATGAGCTCGGCTCGTTTATAAATGAACCAAGCCTGAGCTAGTCAAAGCTCGGCTCGGCTCGTTTACACCCCTAAGTGTGGGGGAGGAAAAATAAAATTTTTCAATTGAATTTTGTTATTTTCCATTTATTTTTAGGATTATTTTAAGTGTTTTTAGTTTTTAGGATTTTAATTTACATGTCCTTTTTTCTATTAGGATAGTTAGTTTTTATATTCCAATAAAATTTATCTTTTCACATAGAATTAGGAGATGAGTTGTGTAGTCCTTATAAACTTATAATTTTATTCTTCTATTTATAGGCACAGAATTGTTTTAATTCCCAAAACTTCTACATTCTCTACACTTTTTTTTTAATTAAATTCTCTACATCTTTATTTTCTGCAATTATTTTCTTGCTACCTAATGAGTTCAAACATCATATCTAGTAATAACCGAAAGTCTAATGCAATAGATAAGGCACCAATGGAGATAAGACCTAAGCCAACGGATCTCAAAGATAAGTATGATGCCTTTTTCCCTATTTTCTCTGATGAAGAATGTAAGAGATTCTGTTCTCTTAGCAAAAAAAATATGTGCATGCTTAAATATTTTGATGATCAAATCTTGAAAGATATTGGAATGCATGATTTTGTGAATATTTTGTGTAAAAGACTAGGCTGGTTTAAGGTGAAAATAGTGAAATATAATGTGTTTCTTGAATTAACCATTGAATTCTACACTACTTTAAAAATTAAAAATGAAGAGCAAAGAAGTTTTGCATGTAGATTCTTTGGAAAAGAATATGAGTTTGATTATGATCTCATGACTGAAATTTTTGATTTTTCTGAAGGAGGTATTTGTCAACCTCCTCCCAAATTTGACATGATTGGGTTTTGGGCTGAAATTACTAAAGGAGATAGAATAAGTCATGGAGATACTATGGTTAGTGGTCTAATTGATAGTCACTCATATTTGCTGATGCATAAATTCATGGTACATACCATCTTTGGTAGGAATGATAGTACAAAGGTTATGCCTGATGAATTATTTTTAATATGGTGTATGTCTACTAACCGTAGGGTGAATAGTGCATATCTTGTATTTCGTTCTATGTAGCGTGTTGTGCAGGGACGAAAAATATTAATGTCTATGGGCCACATTATCACAGGCCTGGCCATACACTTTGTACTAAGGAAACTCGCCCTTTTTGCACCATTGGAACGTGAGATCTTTAATGAGGATTTTCTAGTCAGAGTTGACATCATCACAGATTTCGGAAGGCTAGAAGAGGCAAACAATAGAAGATGCTATCAGTTGCGTCAAACTGCTTTGAGACATGGAGATGTTCCTCTACCTAAAGTGGTAGAAAATTTTGATGACGTTAGTGAAGAGGAGGAAGAAGATGTCAAACCTCAAGTAGCTTATAAGAATGCAAGGGTGAATAATAAGGATGGTAAGACCAAAGTAAAGAAAAAGAATAGAGCAGCAAAAAGGAAGAGATTTGAGGAAAGTATTGAGAGAATCAAAAAGAAGATAGAGGATGCAGCAAATCGAACTGATCAAAGGCTTGGTCACATGATGATAGATGTGATCACCAAATTTGAAGTTTATGAGACCCTACGAGACGCAAGGATGGACAATTTGATGGCTGAAGTAAAGGAGCTGAAATAATTGATATCTCAAAGCAAAGGAACTAAGGCATCGACAGAGCCATCTGTTGAGATCATAGTTCCAGAGACTTCATCTTCGAATGCATTTGACTAGGGGAGTTTTCTTTCCTTTTTAATTTTTAATTTTTAATTTTATTTTATGTTTTGCATTTTAGTTTGTTGTTGCATGAATAAAAGACCTTTCACTTGAATTTTTGAGTTTATTTATGCTAAGAGCTAGTATCATTATGTGTGTTTTTTTTGAATAAGTATGTTAATCTCTTTTTAATACTTAGTTTGGATTGTTAAGTTAGAGGAATAACTTATGATGAAGAACATTTAAATTTTAATGAACTTAATGCTTACTCCTTCATTGAGTGATTGAAATAGTGTGTTTGATAGTTGAGTAGGATGTTTGTAGAAATTTAAATATTTCATGTAGTTCATATATGTATAGGCACTTAATAAAAAATAAATAAGTTCTTTAAGCGAGATGGAGCGTAAAACGCACTCGTGCATGTACTCCAATGCTCTAAAGGGTATGAGTATCCAACGAACTTTATTTAGGTATCCACATTGAGTAATATGGAAAGGTGGGGGATACTACAATAGGAAAATTCTAAGGAATAAATTATGTGCCTTTTAAGTGTTATTAATGAAAGAACTACTTGAGTGTTGGCGTTCTATGCATACTTTCATTTTTCTTGATTGTTAATCATTTTATTTCATGAATTCAACGAGGGAGTTTACTTTTTACTTGGTAATTGTTATGTTCTTGGTTATGAGTTATTGCTTTAATTTTTAGTTTTAAACTTTGTATTATGGGAGATTAGGATGGTTCCTCAAATTGAAAACTACTCATGATGTTAGTTCTTTGTGTAAATAGGTTGTTATCTTATTTTTACTTGAGGACAAGCAAAGACTCAAGTGTGGGGGAATTTGATGAGTGTGAAACATGCATGTGTTAAGCACTCTATTTTATTGCATATTAGGTTTGAAAATGCATTGTTTAGTTAGTTTTTAGTTAATTTAGTTAGTTTTGTTATTTTATTTTAATTTAGGTGCTTTTATATTAAATAGGTAATTTTTTATTTAGTTTTTGGTTGTAGGATGCATTTGAGAAGATATGAAGATAGTACTTGAAGATAAAGATAAGATTGAAGCTTAAATTTAGAAAGTTATCCTCGCATCAGGGTATATGGCCATGCGCACACCTATGTGTGGAGTTGCATGCCCATGCGCTTGCCCATGCCTGAATCGAAAAAGTGCCAGTTACAGAGCACATACCCATGCACATGCCCATGTGCCAATCACTTGCCTATGCGCACGACCATGCCTGATTCTAAGATTTCAGAGTTATTTTGATGCATGAGAGTGTTCAATTATTGCGTACCCATGCATGATGATGTGGCAGCCAATCAAAAGTGGATTTTAAGCTGGAGTTTGGATAGATAGAAGCTCATCTTTTAAGCCTATATTTAGATAGAGTTTGAGAGAGTTTAAATGACTTTTTTCATTAGGAAACTAGGTCTTTTAAATAGAATCATTTGTATTTCATTAGGGGAGTTCTTAGTTTTTAGTTTTTAGTTTTTAGTTCTAGTTTTTGGTTCTCTACTCTCCTGGTTTTTCAGAATATATTTTTCATTTTGTTTTGCTTAGTAGAGGAGATACTTAGCTTGAAGTTAGAAGAGCAAGGCTTCCTTACATCATTTGGAAGGGGGTTTTTCTTGTATCACTCTTTTATTTAATTATTATTATGTTCAGAATGGTTTTCATTTCTTCTTTATTTTCTTTTATCTTTAATATGAGTAACTAGATCCTTTCTAAGGTTCTTATTCTGAATTAACCATATGCTTATTATGATTTATGTTGGGTTGTTAGATCTAATTCATTGGTTATTGTTATGCTTAATGTCATTTTAGGACTGATGAATTAACACTATAGGCTTAATCGAGAGATAGGTTCTGTAGGATTAGGTAATGACCTATTGATTGCTTAGTTAGTTGAGAGATAATAAGTGGATTAATATTGATTAAAGGTTGTAATTTAAAACTGAAATTAAAAGGCATTAGGTTGGTGAGAGCCATGAATTTAGTGTTAATTAATCCTCAATTAATTATAGGTTTATCTAAGAGGAGAATCTATAGTTTCTAAAATCTCTTCAAAATGAATTAGAAATAGTTAAACCTGATTAGTCAATCAATCATTAGAAATGGTCTAATTGAGAATAAGAACCCTAGCTTTTAATATTTGTTTGAATTTGAATTTTACTTTAGTTTGTTTTGGTTTTAGTTTTTAAAGAATCTAAACTCTATTTTAGTGTCTAAACAAACGAACATAGTTAGTATTTCAGTATTCAACTCACAATCTCTGTGGGACAATATCTTTATTACTACTTGATACGATTCTGTGCACTTGCAGATTTTACACACATAAGGAATTCCTTGCATTTTGCTCTTACTCGACTAGCTTCATTTTGTTTTAGCCTTAACTGAACTCCCTTTGAAATTGTATATTTAGCAAGTGCCTCCCTAAATTGCACAGCATTCTTAAACACCATGCCAATTTCTCATAGAGGAATAGGCCATTTTGGATCATATTCAATTCTTAAACTCTGTCTTTTGTTTGGAACCTCATCATCACTCACTTTGTTAGCATCACTGAGGTCACTACCTAGGTCATCACTATCAAAGTACTTCTCATCTCTACCTACTTTGCCTGCATACCTATTGTTTGATCTACCAAATTTAGAATACCCAATATCTACTCCAGCTTGACCTAATTAAATATGATCTGCACCTGCACCCCTCTGCCTATTAGGCCTTGCCTACCTATATTTTCTGAGCTCTTTTCTGGAAGCAATATCTTCTTTATTAATATCACTCCCTTCATCTTCAACACTCTTTACATCTTCTTCTGCAGGTACCTCACCATCAGTATTATTATCTTCTCCACAGCTTTTATCTTCCTCTATCTCTTCTTCAACAAGATCTGCTTAACCATGCTGCACTTCTGCTCTCCCCTCTACATCTATTTCTTGAACTGTTTCCTCAAATTTGCACTTTGTTTTCACAGCAGCCTTAGATTTTCTTATGTGCTTTGGTGCAGCTGTAGCTTTTGCTTTCCTTTTTATATCCCCCCTACTGGAAGACAGTGTTGCCCTAATATTTTTTCTAATACTATTTGCCATACTTTTGCCTTATGGGACCACATTTTCAGCACCCCCTTTTTTTCACCCTGTACATACACTTCAAACATTTCATCTCCATCATTAAAAAACTTCATCATTTCCATCACTTTTTTTATCATCCTTAATTTCTCTTAACCCATCAGTTAATGACAGTCCTAGCACCCTATAGGACAACTTAATTTCATTATATCTTAATTGTTTAATATCATCAACTAAGTCCAAATAACCTATCTTATCTATATCCAACCCATGTTTAGACAGCATAGAACCACCTATGTAAACTACTGCTTCTTTTATATTTACAAACTAGCCACCATGATGATAATATATTAAAAATTTTTCCATTCTGTAAATAAACAGCCAACGTGTAAATAAAAAATCTATAATGCATATTAAACTCAAACATATTTACCAAAAGGAAAATTCTTTACACTTTATATAGTGAAAATGAAAAACAACGACTAACACTTAGAATATTGATTACTTTCACACCAATTTATGTATGTACAAAAAACCCCTATCTGAATCAGGTAATAACAAGAATACCTAATTTACTGACAACCACCATTCAACAAAATATAAGGGCAAAAATTACTTGGATTCGTTTCGTATATCAGTGTTTTACTTCATGCATCAACTTAAACTTTAGGCTCAACTTCAGTGTCTAGGCTTTCTTCGATCGTAAAGCTTTTCTTCTCACATTTGCTTTCAATCAATAGACTTTCCCTTTCAATAACCAAACGCTCAACTAGCCTTCAATACGCTTTTATAAGTAATGTGAGTTCTTGACATATATCTCTAGCTATTAGCTTCTATTTTCGTCAACATTTGCAAGTTGTTGTTTGAATAGGTTTGATTTATAAGATTGATTCAATTAGGGTTAGCAAATTGGGGGTTTTATTTTTTTTTACCGTTTTTAATTTCTTTTTTTTTAGCTGGCAGCTTATGTGGCACTTGTTACAGAGCCTTATATCACACCCTCTTCACCGATATGCTAATTAGGCAGGGAGTGGTTTAAAAGTTACATTTTTAGCGAGTTAAGTAGTTTAAATGGCAAACATGGAAGTTGAGGTGCCAAAATAGTAAAAAATGCCAAGTTCAGGGGGCGCCATATGTATTAAGCCTTTTTTTTTTATTTTCTATATAAAATGAGTTGTAATCTTTTCTCCTCTCTCCATTTCTTTGCACAATTTTTTATTTTATTTAAGTTTTGTGTAACTTGTGATGTGTGTTAAATCTAATTGCATGCAAAATGGATTAATTAACAAACTTGGACTTAATTGTAAAATTTGGAACTCATTTGAAGGTAATTACAATTTGCATGTTAATAAAGAAATAATTGAATAATTAAAAATAATAAAACATGAAATATAAATGAAGGCCAATCGAAAGGTCGGATGGACATTCCAAAAGCTCATACCCAATTTTCGGACCCAGTCTCTGAGGATGACTGCTGGACTCCCTCCATGGGATCCAGTTGTTGTAATTATAAGTGTCTCGGATCTCATCCGGGTAGTGATTCCCTTCTCCGATCTAGGCCTAAAAGGCTTGTGATTGTATTCTTAGTGGGCCCTGAGCCCGCACAGTGCTGTGATCGCCAAATACTTGGGCATACTTTGAACCCCGCCGCCTATAGTGGCGACTCCATTGGGGAGCCGTTTAGCTCATGTAGTGGCTTAGCAACTTCCTCTAAGTATTTTCTAGATGCATGTGTTTGATGTCATATAGTAGTCTTATTTATAAAGCTTGAGCTCAATAATGATGGATTATTTCAGGTTGGGTCTTACCACCCTATTATGGCCCATTATATTAGACTTTAGTTTTATTAACAAGATTTGCTACTTGTTTGTTAGTATCATCGTGAGAGATTTGCATAAATATCGGTTTTATTATCCTCTGATAATAATCAAAACTCAGACCAAAATTCATAGGATACGAAATTCAACATTGAACACGTGTGTGGGAGGAATAAGGTTGGAAGGTTCGCTTTTTATGACTTGTTTGTATTCTTTTTTTATTATAAATAAGTATAAATATAAGTCCAAGTTTTGTTAATTAATACATTTTGCATGCAATTAAATTTAACACACATCACAAGTTATATGAAACTTAAATAAAACAAAAAATCATGCAAAGAAATGGAGAGAGGAGAAAAGATTACAACCCATTTCACACAGAAAATAAAAAAAAAACTAATGCATGACTAAACTGGGGCTGAGATTAAAATTTAGTAACTCGTGGGCTACTAATTATTTAAGCCTGTAAGATAAATTATTGATCAGCTCGATCAAAAAAGAAAAAATACCTATAGAAAACAAAAAAGTTAGTACATTAAAGATAAAAGATAAATAAATCGTAAATAATAATAAAACATGATAAAAGGCACTACTATAAACAAATATGCCTAAATCCTCATACAACATGTTCATATAGACGTCTAAAGTATGATTGAAATTAACAAATCATCATAATACCAAAAAATAAGAACAAATTATAATGAAGGCTACACAGAGGCGGCGCCTCACCTTACCACGGTAAGGCAACAACGCCTCCGCCTCTGGAAGGCGCCGCCTCAGCGACGATATGAACAGAATCAATCTCTTACACCACTATAGCTAAACATCAAATCATGCCTTAATTGATTCAAACATTAAAAGAAAAAACCCAATATTCACAGATACAAAAAAATAACTTGAAATATGATCAAAATAGAAAAGATTTAAGTAAAAGAGATCTACAGTTCAAAAATAGTTTGCCCTTAGAAGCGTATATTGAATGTTTGGAAGCATCGAACAACGTGAATTCGGCCTCTGACCCTCGATTTCAGAAAGAACAATAAGACCCCTCCCTCTTTGCCTTTTCCTCTATTCTTCTTCTATAATCTTTGTTTCCTCTCTGCCTCTGCTTTTTCTTTTTTCTTTCTTCTTTTTTTTCCGCGTTCCTTTTTTCAAAAGCCAAAAATCTCCCATACTTCTTTGATTTTTTCCTTTATTTATTCTCTCCTTCCTTTCCTTCTCTCTCTCTCTCTCTCCACCATCCCCCACTTCTTCCACATTCTCCTCTTTCAGAGCCAGTTAGCGACGATTTTCTAGCTTCAGAAAATCGTGGTTAACGTTCTGAACGTTAGAGATATTTTTAATTTTTTTGACAGACATCTTTGAGGTGTTGCCTTAGTGATTGAGGCATCGCCTCAATGCATAGGGGCGACACCTCTGTGATGAGGCTCTGCAATGAGGCGGCGCCTCTTTGCCTTTCATTGATGAGCTTCATGGGCTTTGATGCTAACTGGGATGAGCTAGCTGAGCTGGGTTGAGTCTGCTGGACTGAATGATTTGTGAGCTTTCTTTAGGAGAGTCAGTGACCATATTTCACACTGTCGGCCCATTTTATCATTTTTTTCATCATCAGACTTTTACTCACGGGCCGGGCTAAACCATGTGTCAACACCTATCTATATAATTATATAAATTTATATTGTTTGATAATTTTATTACATAATTTTTTTATTTTTTATAATTGAATAAAATATAAATTTTATATTCTTTTATAATTTATCTGATCAGATCCTTTATAAATATTAAATTTTGCATTTAGGTTCACCCATAATTATAATTTTAAATTAAATTATTTTAAATAAATTTTCATAATTTAAAATTTGTGTAATTTTTTAAATATTTTAAGAAATTTAAAGTTTTGATAAAGAGTAAATCTAACAAAAATATTGATATCTATGGAATATCCAACCAAATAAGTTAGCAAAAAGTATAAAATCTAAAATTTATTTAAATAAAAAAAAATTTGTAATTAATTTTTTTCATATTCTTATCATCATATTTTATCATAATGTTTAATTTAAAATATGACAAATATATTATTTTACATAAAAAATTTATTTTTATTTTTATTTTTAAAAATGAAAATTTTAAAATAAGATAATTTATTTTTTAATGTGAAAATTTTTATAAGTGATATAAATGACAAATAAGTAAAAAAAGGTATAAATGATAGAAAGAAAACTTTAAGGATAAAAAAGAAGTATTTTATGTTATGAAAATTATATTTTAGCCCATAGTTGACAGAAAAGTTAACGGATGGATGAACTAGTGTAACGGAAACAAACCTCAAGGATGTCATAATATATTTTTTAAATTGAGGGATTGACCAATGTATTTGACTAAACCTCGGGGGAGTTTTAGTAATTTACCCTTAAAATTAATTGAAAAAAAAAATAACATACACTTCCAGCATATAAATACATTAAAATATATAAAAATATTTAATCATAAATAACTTACGCAACGCGCAGGTTCTGGACTAGTTTTATATAAAATTTACTCCATTTGAATATTTTTATATACAATTTTTTATCAGATAAATATTTTGTATTAATTAAAAGATAACTTTTACCATTAATAAAGTCATTAATCAAATCATTAAATAAATAAAATTGTATTATATTCCATCAACAAATTAACTTTTACCATTAATTAAATCGTCAAATGAAATTCAACATATCATAATATAAATATTTTATTTTTATTTTTTAAAATATACTACAATCTCATTAATATTATTTTTCTATTAACAAATAAGTTTTCTTATAAAAAATATTACCAAAAACTATCAAATAAATTATAAAATTCTAACAAATTTATACTTTTTTTATAAGATCGTTAGATATAAATGTGTACTAATATGACCATCAAATCATTACATTAGAATCATAGCACTTAATTTTTAAAATATCAATATTCAGGAAGTTTTCTTAACTGAGTGAGGAGATGAACCAATGTTAACTTATTTTGTTTGGTTCATTTGTTACCTTCAGTATGAAATTTGGATTCTAAGCTAAACAATGTGATCTTGTTTTGTTACAATTGCCAAAAAGATTGGCAATACAAACAATTATAGCTATTTTGTATGTATTTTGAGGATTTTGGGGCATATAATATATATATATATATATATATATATATATATATTTGAGTCTTTGACATTGACAGTGTCATTCAATGATTAAGAAATAGTGAAGATTTAAAAGAGTTTTTATTTTTGAAATTTAAAGTAGCTTTGACTGGTTATATTTACAGGAGTTTGCATATGATATTTAAAGGCATTTTTTTGAGTCCGAATTTATGAGCACTTTACAAGATTTTGAATCTAAAATTTACAGCCATTTTTATGATTACAGGGAAACATTACTAAAATGAAGTGGGAAAAAATTTTCTAAACTGTAAATGAAACTTTGCAAATGCAACACATTGAAAATTTAATCAAGCCATCTTCATAATTGCTTGATTCATAGGCAACTTATAGAGAATTTAGTAAGCAAAATATGTATAATTTTAGAATTTTTACATTGATCCGTCTTCATATCTAATTTACATAAAAAAAAAAAAAAAACCCAATCTTCATAAATATTTAGCAAGCATCTTCTGCAACTTAATAAAAAAAGCTGAAAAATACAAAACATTATAACAAGTTAACAACAAAGAATCCCATTTGGTAAAAGTTCCTACGTCCCTTTAATGTTTTCATTATCTCTTTTATTCTCATGAGTTTTAGCTTTAATTAGGGTTGTGCATCGGGCCGGTCGGGTTGGTTTGGGTGGAGATTGGATAAAACCGAGCGGTTCTTGGTTACATAAAAATAGCACCGAACTGCAGTTAAATATTGTGTAGAATAAACGGTTCGGTTTAGGTAAAAACTCAGGTTGATCGGCTCGGTTTATCGGGTTGAATTATTTAATTGGGCCTAATACTATGGGCTCTATTATTGGAGCCCAAAAAATGAAAAAGTAAATATATTTCATTTAATATTGAGTTTAACCCATAAACAAATACATTTAAGCTACCCAATCTGTTATAAAAAAATAAGGCCCAATATATATAACATTTGACCTATATCTATTAACATCCAAAAAATTTACACTTTTACAAATATAGTGTAACAAAAAAAAATGTTGTAACTATCATTCTAATATTCTCTAATGATTGATGAGCAGACAAAATCAATTAGAGAGCCACAAAAAAAAAAGTTTGGCTTTCATTCCATTTCCAGCAACTAATATCATCAAAATTCAAAAAGTTAATCTACATAATAAAGAAAAAGCCATCAGATTTAGATAATGAAAAGCAAAGCAAAAATAAAAATAAATTTGAGGCTCAGATTATATTTGTCAATTCATTAGAAGAATGAAGCTTAATTTCTTGGCAGCAGCATTCATGAAAATTCCACTAGACCTTGAAACTTAAGCAGTATCATTCAGTCTTTTTATAATCAGACAGTATAAGGTGGAAGCATCATCACTGCCTCAAAATTGAAAACTAAACAAATATAAATCAAGTGGCAATTGTATAATCCCTGCATAATCAACTTATAAACCACAAGTATTGATTGGAATCATATTTAGGAATCAAGAATCAAGGTAGACTAAGCAGTAAGTAATAGGCACTAGGCATTAAGCCAATAACTCAGAAGGCAATTCAGATTTAACAAAGTCAGTAGTCCCAGTCTTGATACTATAAAAGCAGATAAGTTAATAAAATAACAAGAAGTAAAAATATAGAATAAAGAAACATTAACAAGAGAGGCTCATACATTCATTTTCAATTCACATTAGAAAGATAGCTATGGTTCTAGCAACATTAAAAAATCTGTCACCAAAAAAATACAACCAATCATTTATGTGCAAATCAGAAAATGAGAGGTGGAAGCTTCATCATAGCCTCATAAACAATAATGCAACAACAACACAGAATGCACCTATAACTGGTCAATTAGTAGTAACACAAAGACAATAGATACAAGTGGTTGGTCATAACAACAAGTCAACAAAAGTCACAAATAGTTATGTAAATTTCACATCATGCAAATGAGCAACATGCACTATACAGCCAACAAAAGTTAGAGAATGATAACAAAATTACTGAGTTTGTGAGAATGTGCAAATTCAGATTGTACTTGAGGCTGGGCCAAATCTAACTGGAGTAAATCTGTATAAACAAAAAACTAAATTAGTGCCCAATCAACACAGGCAAACAATAAAATCACATATATATAAACTCACCCTTTTTAAAAATTTTAAGTTCATCAATGGACTCTATAATTGAAATTGGTTGTGAAGCCACTCGTATCCAATCATGTGTACATATCAATGCTTCCACCATTCTAGAGTCAATAAACTCCTAAATGCATCAAGGACCCTACCGCTGATGCTAAAAGATGATTCAGAAGCAACAGTGGAGATTGGGACAACCAACACATCATGAGCCAATCTAGAGAAGGTTGGGAATCTCTCTGAATTCAGTTTTCACCATTTGAGAACATCAAAATTCCCTTCCTCTTCTATAATTGCCTCAGTCAAATATATTTCTAGTTCAGTTCTCTTGCTTCCACCAGTTCCATTCTCCATCTTATGCTTTTTAAACTTTGCTTTCAACACAGACTTAGTTTTTCCAATTGAAATAGTACTAACAGGATCAAATTGAGTAGTTTCAACCAACTAACTAGACTGTGACTGACTTTCACTCACATTAGCATATTGATATACAATAATATAGTCAACAAATAACTCATTTAAAGCAGACTTCACATAAGCAAACAAGTTTGCACCTTGAACCTCACCATACATTTGTGATAAAGAAAATTCCATATCTTTAAACTTATATGTAGGACCTAATATATTAGCAAAAAAAAATAAAAAAATAAAAATTTTATGGATCCCCCTAATACTTGTCAAATTTAGATTGCATGTTAATGCCCATTAACACAACAAAATTATCTCTATATTTCTTCCAATCACTTAACATGCAATGCATATCAGAAATTTCAGTAAAAAAAAGAATTTACTGTCATATATTAAGAATCAGAGATTCTCAAGGTCATCTCATAGAAAAACTCCAATAATTCCACAAGTTTGTTCATAACTTGCCTGTCAAGAAAGTCAGGTACTTCACCTAAGTCAGCCTTAGATGCAAGTTCTTATTCTTTAAATTTATTAAAAGCTTTCTCATAGATGCATGCAATTTTCAACATCAGATAAGTTGAGTTCCACCTAGTTGGGATATCTAATGATAAAACTGACTTTGATTCAATACCAACTAATTCACTATACTCTTTGAACTTTCTTAATCTTGTAGGTGAATTTCTAATGTATCTAATAACTTCTCTTACTCTTTTAATAGAAACAGAAACATTTTTAAGCCCGTCATTCACAACTAAGTTCAGAATATGTGCAACACATCTCATATGCACATACTTAGCTCTAACAATGCTTCCACCCCAATTCAGTAGTTTCTTTTTGAAATAAGCCAGTGTTGTGTCATTAGATGATGCATTATCAACAGTTATAGTGAACACATTTTTAACCCCCCATTCCATTAGACACATTTTCAATGCATTAGCTAAGTATTCACCCCTGTGTGAGGTAACAGGCACAAAAGATAAGATTCTCTTTTATAGCTTCCATTCATCATCTATAAAATGTGCAGTGATGCATATGTAGTTAATTCTTTATATTGAAGTCCAAGAGTCAGTTGTCAAACTAACTTTTTGACTATGAGATCTTAAAAAAAGCTTTAATTTCTGCCTCTCCTCTAAGTATAAACCAATAATATCCCTAGAGACAGTCCATCTGGATGGTATCTTAAATTTAGGATAGAGAACATTCATAAAATTTTCAAACCCCTCCCCCTCAACAAATTTTATAGGCAATTCATCAACTATGACCCTTTTAGTAAGTACCTTCCTCACTGCTTCTTGATCAAACTTCCATGTACCCAGAACCCCAATAGAATCAGAGCCCTCAGTTTTAATAGTATCAAGTTTTAATGTCAACAGTGATTGTCTAGTGTCCTTACTGTGAGGGTTTTTCAAACAACAAAGAATATGGTTTCTAAGAGATGAGGTGTCATATTTTTTGGGTTCAACTTTAAAATTTTTTGCACAATATAAACATTTAGCTTTTACCAAATTTCTCGAGTCATCTTTCAGTTGCTCAAAGTGCTCCCAGATAGCAACACTGGACTCAGTCTTTTCTTTTCTCTTCTTCTTTATTGGCTCTGCCTGATCAGCAGATTTATTCTCTGGCTGCTCAATAGATTTTCTTCTTCTTTATTGGCTCTGCCTGATCAGCAGATTTGTTTTTTGGCTGCTCAATAGATTTAGATGGGACATATGCTTCCACCTCTTTTGTACCAGTGGCATTGTCATTGCCATTGTTATAAGCCATCTAACAAAGTACAAAAAAAATATCAAAATTAGAAGGCAGACAATATCATTCACAATCAGTAAATTTAAGATCAAAAAAATCAAAAGTTATACAATCAGGACTCACTCTATTTTTTTACTTAGTGTCGGAAATCTCAGACTAGGCAGATTTTGCCAAAAAAAATTATAAAGCTTCCACCATATAATTCTTTCTAAGAATTATTAAATCAAAGCTTCCATCATCTGAACCGAAAATCCAAACTGGCAAAAAACTCAAAGTGGTCACTGACAGATATTCATGTCAAGTGATAATATTATAAGTCATATACTCAAACAATGAAACTCACAGAATAGTATGTTAATATAAAAATAATAGCATTTAAAAATTAACAATTTAACATCATCGAAATTATGGCCAACTGTAATAAAAAGATCGAAAAACTTCAAACAGTCAAACTCACAGAATAGTTTTTATATATAAAATAATAAAAATAATAGCATTTAACAATTAACAATTTAACATAATCAAAATATGGCCAACTGTAGTAAAAAATCAAAACTTTTCCAAAATAATCTTTTTTTTTTTCAGATCTAAAACAAAAAAGATTAAATAATAAATTAAAAATTATAAAACATTTAAATAATAAATTTGTTCGAATATTGGGCAAAACAAGGTTAAGATCTAAAAAAAAATTAATTTTTATACTGTAAATTAATAGATCAAAGCATCAAACACATAAGAGATATCATTAATCAATAAAAGTAAAAGACTTAGATAAGTATCCTTTTTTATATACGGCAAATTCATAGATCTAACATCACAGATCAAGTCCACTTGTTTGAAACAATGAAAAATAGAGTTTTGTAATGGATTTTTGGTTTAGGTGAAAAAGATCAACCAGAGAAATCAGAAAAGTATGAAGCATCAACATCAAGCATAATCACAGACAGATCAATAAAAACAGAAGAAAGATCAACCAGAGAAACCAGAAATGCATGAAGTATCAATATTTAGCATCATCACAGATAGATCAACAAAAACAGAAGAGAGATCAACCAGAGAAAAAGAAGAAGAGCCTGAGTTAGCAGAGACCGAGGGATGAGCACTGAGCCACTAAGAGCAATATATTAAAGATGCAACTGGAAATACCAAGGGAAAATGGAGTAGTCAAGAGGGACTGAGAAAGGGACAAAGGTCATAGGAAGGAATTAGGGTTAAGGATACGATACATCTATAGAAAGGGAAGGAGAGGGACGGTTTTAGGAAACGGCGTGTCTGCAGAGAGAAAAGGAAGGTTCGAGAATGAGGGAGGAGGTAGGAATGAGTGGGTGCGGCTTTAGGGTTAGAATATTATGTATTTATACTTAGGGTTAGGGTAGGATAAACAAAAGAATAAAACGGCAACGTTTAGTATGATGTATATTATATATATACAGTAAATCGGGTTTTCAGGCGGTTCAGTTTTTTATCTGCTTTAACCAAATAGAAAATTGAAAACCAAAACCCGAACTTATCACCTCATTCAAACCCACCCGCCTCCTTTCTTCTTTCGGTTATCAAACCAAATTCCTCCTTTGCTTCAGGTTCGGTCGGGTTTCTTAAGCCGGACAGGTTTTGCACACCCCTGCCTTTAATAATGCATTTTCTTTATTAATGTCATTTTTATTGATACTTGCAACACCATCACCATAAAATTTAGTGTTATCTCTATCATAAAATGATTTCTCTATATTAGCATTGAGCCTTTTTAACTAATTTAGCCATATTAGACTCCTTTCATTCACCCACTCGTCATGCCACATTAAATAGTCGTATACTGAATTCTACTAAAAATGTACAAACGAGAACAACTTCTAATTAGAAATAATGAGTTCTCAAAGGAATTAAAAACTACCATGAAAAACATAACTCATGAAAGTTATAATCCATGAAAGTCATAGCCATATAGTAATTTATCAGGAAAACTTCTTAGGAAAAATTACTCAACTATTTTTTTAGATAAATGAAATATTCTTTTAAACATACCTTCAAACGAGGACAACCTTAAAACATTTGACCTGAATTTGCATTAGAGTGCATTTTTGCTTTAGCCTGTAAATTGAGATTACAGTGATTGCAATAAGAGGTTGAAGGTAAATAAAAACCTTAGAGAATGTAATTAAATGGAGAAGAAGACAATATATTGACAATTTATTTGTCACAACAGTGTGTTTTTTAATCCCAACCGAAATGACATTGTTTCACTTATATGAAATGGCAAGTTTTAATTTTTTTTAATTCGATTTTATTTTCCACATAAGATGCACACATGCCATATAGGAAAGCCACATCAGATATGACTATTTAAGCTCTCTGCAAAGTTCAAATTCATCGACAACCTTTTTGAAAAGTATTATTTCCTTAAGACTGTTTCAAGTAAATTTAAGAGCAAATTGCATTTTCCTCACTGAGATTTAACTTAATTTATACATACATTCATTTTGTTATAAAATCAAATTTTTGCTCACTTGATTTTTGTTCTATTAACATTTAAAGATTTTCATTAGGGTTAAACCATTTTTTTCTGTTAAGTGCTATATGAAAAAATTAAAATGTCATTTCAAACAGTAAAAAAAAACTATAATTAATTATAAAACACTAATATAAGAAAAACATAAAAAATGTGTGTTTGGAGAGAAATTTTATAATTGTTATGGATCATACACGTCAAACCAATAATATTAAGCTAACTAAGAAAATAAAAAAATAAAAAAATTAGTTTTTTTAATCAAAATAAAAAAAATTAGTTACAATAACTTATTCCTTTAAAATAGAATATGATAGATTCACCTACTATTAGATTTTAGTTTTTATCATTTTAATTAAATATTGAATTTTTATTAGTTTAACCTTCTAATTGTACATGATGAGTTGGAAGGTCAGAACCACTGTATAATGACTTGTGTTTGGGGTGTCCATATAGGATTAAGAAAATAGTATAAGACTATCATTTTCATATATCATATTAATATTAGCGTCTATGCCCTTTTGTTTTTGAGAATATATTAATTAGTCTTTTCACTGAAGTTTTAATAAAATAAATATTAGTTAAAAGAAAAATAATTTAGTTGATCGCTAAAAGTAATATTTAACATTTTTTTTAAAAAAAAATTATACTTGATAACTAAATTGATTTATATACTAAAAATTGGGAAAGCTAACAATATATTGTATTACTATCATTCTTTAATCACATTAGAATATCAATATTAAACATTTTTATTACGTAATGGTTTAGTTCTTTTTATTCAGTTGATAATAACATTTTTATTAAAAAAAATTAACTCATTGATAGAAAATAATACGAAGAACATTTTTGTTTATTTTTGAAAAAAATAAAGAAATGTAATTATTTATGTTATCATATATTAAAAGGGATTTAGTACTATTTTATTTGTTTATTGGTTTTAAATAAGATAAGGAGGTCAATTTGTTAAAAATGTATAGAGTTTTTATCAAATTTTCTAAAAGGGCCCAAAAACCAAAATTTGGTGGTTGAAGTGATATTTAAGTTTTGACTTTGAGTTTTGTGTATGAGAATAATGTGTGCCGAGAGAGTTTTATTTTCCTTATAGAATCAATCCGACTCGATTTTTGAATAGTTAGAGTCTTTATAGTAACCGAACATCAGAGAGAAAAAAAAGATATGGACTATGATAATATGTTGTAGAAGAAAGTAGGCCTTACCATATGGGCTGGTTTGGGCCTGAAACTGGACCAAAACTGGTTCGGTTATATTTGGAATAGCAATGGCCAAATTCTGAACTGGCTTCAAATAAGCCCAAAATTGGGTGGAGGCCGGTTTAAGGTCGGTTTGTAACACCCATATTTTGAAAGTACTATTCATGCATAATATTTTTATGACATATATAGTAGAGTTATGGTTTATTTTTAAGTGTGGGTATATGCATGTGAGTAGAGAGGGGCATATTTGTTAAGAAAATTTTGGAGTTATTTGTCACAATAGAAAATTTTAGATTATTGTGTAATAATTCTATTTTATTAAGGGGGATAAGAGATTTTGTGGTGATATTTATGTTATTAGATAAGAGTATTAGTATTATTATATTTGTAGAGATAAATTAGCAATTATGGAGAAGAGACTTTAGGGGGCAAATGGATGTTTTCTATTAGTGCAAGTGTATATATGTGTATTATTTATGTTAGGAAGAGTGTAGAGAATTATGTAGAGAAGAAGAAGAAGTGTGATATTGAGAGGCTTGAGAGATTTTAAAAATTTTCTACACATTTAACAAAGATTTTGGGGAGCTTAAGAAGATCAATTAGCCATTTGAGCATCAAATTAGTAAGTCTTGCATTTAATTTAGTTATTTGAGTTATGTTTTATAACTTGAATTCGTGTTCTGTTTTGGGTGTTGTATCAGTCTCATTATTTTGGCCATATCTTGAGTTGAAGACATCTTATTTAAGTAAAGTTTGATGCTTCAGGAACTTTATAGAGTCCCCTACAACTTTTATATTTTGTGCCAGAGCTGATTTTATCATTAAGACTGACTAGCACAGCTTGACATTTTCGTGCTCAACCGGTCAACTCTGTTTTACCCAGTTTTGCTAAAAAATCTATAATTAATTCCACACACGTCCAAATCGAGTAATTCTCATTGAAATTGGAAGTAAACTCATATGTCTAACTTTAGTAATATTTTCATAATTTTTGGACATATGTGTGAATTATATAGATATATTAAACCTTAAGCTTGGAAGTGCACCTAGTTGCCTTTGAGTGCAAATGTCATGTTGTCATGTGGCTATGTGAATTGATGTATGATTTATGTGTAGGAATTGATAAGGATATTGGAGATATTATTCACTAGGGGAGCTTTGCTTTTGAAGGAGTTGAAGCACTTGGTGTAAGTAATTATTAATATAATCTATATATATATTGAATCTCTTGAATATAAGAACGATATTACTATGAATGATTGAATAATTTGACAAGAATGTGATGAGTGTGATATATACATAGTATGTATATATATTATGGGAATGTTGTATTGTGTGAATTGATTGATTGAATGAGGTGTGAAGTGAATATGAAAAATGTAGTGCTAAGAATAAATGAGTCAAGTTTTGTGATGTGATTTGAAATGATATATATATATTGTGAAGAGGTATGAATTGTAATTGAATATGAGAATTGTGTTGCTATTAATGAATTGAACAAGTTATTAGGATGTGATATGAATAACATATGATTTATGAAGATGTTGAATTGTGATTAAATGTGGTATAAAAATGAACTATATAGATTGTGGGATGATGAATGGTGGATTGATTGAATATGATGTAAAGTGAAATATGGATATTGAAATATTGAATTGTGATTTATATGATGTGAAGTGAAATATGGTTATTGAAATGTGATGTGTATGAGAATAAGAAATGATTGAATGATTGTGAGGAAAATGTGTGACAGTGGGGCTGAGCCAGACGGATAGCTTCACTGATTGTGAAATCTGGAACTGAGCCGGTCGGATAGTTCCAGTAGTGTTCACATGAGAAAAAGATGAAATGTGAGATGGGCAAGCTGAGCCGGGCACCGATAAATTATATGTGAGGATGTGAGACTGGGACTAAGCCGGGCGGATAGTCTCAGTACGTGACCACTTGTGAGAAATGCGTATGTGAGGTGGTTTCGGCCGGATACTAAACTTTGATGTTGTGATATGGAAGAATGAGTTATGGTTTCATGAGAAATGATGAGTTTTGGTTTGATGACGATATGTGATTAATTGATATGAATATATGAGTTTTGAATTCATAAGATGAGATATGATTATTAATTAATATGGTTGTGATATGTATGAGTAAGTGGTATACCTTGTGTGCATATTTGGTATATATGGTGTATATGTATAGAATATGTTGTGATATGAATGAGTAAGCTTTGGTTATATGAGATATTATGTGGTTACTATTTTATATAGTTATGATACATATATGAATTGATATGTATGAGTAATATGTTTAAATGTAAGCCAAAATTTATACACCATGACTATATGTGAAATATATGTTTTGTGAAATTGGTATATGTCACAGGTATAAATTATAAGTGATGATTATTTGTTAGAATTGGAAGTATAATTATATATGTATCTTAAACAAATAAAGACTTTATAACTATTTTTCAAGAAATAGTTAGTTCGAGCTTGGACTTGCATTGTTAGTGATTTTTGGAGGTCGAGGAGTGCTTGTTAAATTCGTCCCCATCCTCAATTATCGTGCATCATTTGCATTGTATAATGAATTTAACACTTGGGCATTTTGTAATGGTTATGTGGAGATTGCATTAGGTGATGTGCATTCTAACAATGACTTGTGTTGTATATATGTATGAGTGGTAAAGCTCATGTGGATTTTATGATTGTGATGGGTTCATGTATATGGATTTAAGTTTGCCAAACTTTGTATGTCACTTGATTGAGTATTTATGAAATATATGTGTGTGAAATATTATTTAGGAGTATGTTGTGTGTGTGTGGTATGTTTGTAAGGTTGTTTTCAATAGGTTTTGGGACAGAACAAATGAGGGGCTGCCACCAGTCACTGGCGTGCGCCAGTGACTGGCAACCGCCGGTCCTCTGGCGCAGCCCAACTAAAAAAAAATACTTCTAATTATTTTACACTATTGTATGTATATGATTTATGTTGAGTATGAATGTGCATAGCATGTATTTATGTCCTTGAAAGAATTTTTAATTCTCTCTAATTGGACATGTGTTTGAGTTTGTTTGAGGCCACGTGTTACCGGGTCTCACATCTAATCCATCCATCCCTATACAATCCAACAATTTTCAAACACTAATCTTTCCATCCTATTTCATATTTACTTCTTTCCAAAGTCCTATAACCACCCAACCACACTTCTCTCCATCTCATCTAATCACTTCCATACCCTTATTATTAGTCAACAATCCTACTTCTACTCAGTCTTTTATTCGATCTCCATCTCCTAGTCTTTCTCTGGTGGTAGATTTATCTACATTTACTTCCCAACAACCTCAACATCAACAATGAACTCACCATATGGTCACTCTATCTCAAACTAGCAATTTGAAATTGAAAGCCCTTTTTAATCTCTCTCATGATGAACTTTAACCTACTTCATACACACAAGTTGTGAAGCATTCGAAATGGCAACAAATGATGGTTGATAAATACAATGCTATGGTGAAAAATGTGTTGGTATAGTCATATGCCCTAGAGGCAATCATGTTTTATGACATTGTAAATTATCCCAAATGGCCATGTAATGTTCTTTTAAATAAAGGGTTTATTTATTTGAGGCATTACACCATTAGCATTATGTTAAATAAATGTATTATCAATAGTTGATAATATGAGAACACATTTATTTAGTACATATGCTATAAAATTATTCGTAGTCGATAAATTAATATTTGGTCGATATTAATTTGACTATCACCTCTGTCTATTTTCCTTGATTAGTATGAGATACTAATAGTGGGAGGTAGTGAGTCTCATGCTACTT
>CATIWO010558010.1:0-10380 GCA_949673435.1 Macaranga tanarius | reverse complement strand
CGCCCGTGGAGTAGGCTTACGCCGAACCACGTTAATTCCTGTGTGTTTTGTGTTTTCTCTATTTTTGGTGTTGTGTTTGTTTATTATCTCAAATAATTTCTGATCCTCTCACGCTTCCGCAATCCCTAATTTCCTAACAATATATATATATATATATATATATATATATATATATATATATATCATAATAGACATAAAACGCAGGTCTGGTACACACTATACAGTTGGAAATGTAGGTTTGGGATTTTAACATTTGATTTGTCAATACAAATAATCTTTTAGAGTGTTGAAGGAATTGCGTTATGAATGAATACTAATTTTTCCATCAATTATAACTAAAAGAAAAATTTATTTCTTTGTGTATGAATCTTAATTTATCACACATTCAAATTTACTTTTGGACAATCTCATCATAATACCTTAAAAATAAATCTTTATATTTTTTTGCATGAACTCCAATTGAGGATTTTTTTTAAAAAAAAATTTAAAAAGAAATGAAGGTATATGACAATTCATAATTTTCTAATACCATAAAAGCAAAATTTGCCCTGGCTTATTTAGTGTGTGCATTCAGTCGGTTTTTTGGCCTTTTTTTCTGATCGAACCGATTTATACAAAAATTGAACCGAAAAATTAAAATTTTAATATTAAAAACCGAATTGATCGAAGTAGACCAAATTTTAAGAAATATTAATTAATTTAGTGTTAAATTATTATACAATGTAAAAAATTTAAAATTTTAAAAATAAAAAATAAAAGTTCGGTTTTTTTGATTAACCAAATTTTTTTATATATAAAAACTGAATCGAACCAAAATTTTAGTTTTAAAAAATTAAAAATATAAAATTAGTAAACTAAACCAAACCGGGTTGGTTCGGTTTTCAGTTTGATCAAACTGAAAGGCTTGCACACCGCGTTCAATTTTCAAAAAAAATTCATTTTATTTTATTTTAAAAAGAAGATAACGTTTAAAAAATATCACAAGTGTGG
Organism: Macaranga tanarius; assembly: GCA_949673435.1. Lineage (NCBI taxonomy): Eukaryota > Viridiplantae > Streptophyta > Magnoliopsida > Malpighiales > Euphorbiaceae > Macaranga > Macaranga tanarius. The sequence goes on along the minus strand of CATIWO010558010.1, from coordinate 9,390 downwards.
ATCTATTTTCATTTTTTCCCATTTTGGTAATTAGCCAAATTTGAAACTCTGAAACTTTAGACTCAGTCTTTGCTGCATAATCCAATCAAAAACAAAATCCCCAAAAAAGAAAAAGATAAAGATAAAGGAGAAGCAAATAAAAGCTTTGGAGTAGAGAGCCTCCTTTATTATCCACTTTGAAAAGAATAAACAGACCAGACCATGCATTATATATATATATATACCAAATTTTTTTGACAATATTGAATGTATTGTGTTAAATAATTTAATGTATAATAATAAAATATATATTTTATTTTTATTAATCAAGTAAATAACATTTCAATTATGTTATTATAAATTATGAGTATGTAATGCACCATGTATAGAATCTTCCCTCTCAAACTATCCTTTTGTAAAATTGATTGCTACGAGACTAGAAGAATCTAATGCATTTGAATAGACCAAACCTATATAAACGTACAGTCTCACTAAATAAAAAGAATCCTGTGAAAAAGACTAACACAAGATGCTACCACCTTTAATTGGTGGATCCACTTTAGTTTTTTTTGGAACTCATTTCGCCTTTTCAAAATTAAACTTAATTATTTTTTTCTCGAAAAAAAAAATGATACTATTAATTAAAGAACAAAACAAAGCTAAAGATGACTGATAGATTGAGATTTGGTACATGTCCTTTCCCTCCACATATGCACATATGGCTGCTATAGAATATGACAGAATACTGTATATTAAACAGTGATTATGGGTTGTGTTCAGTATTCTATATGCCTTTTCTTCTCATGGGTACATTTCTTATTTTGGGTGGTCATCATATTCATATCAACAAAAGCGAACCTTAATTTATACCATGCATTATATGTAAAAATCCCACTAAATGTATATACCCATTTTTTTCCTTTTCTCTCACACTTGAAAAATCATATAAAAAATTGACAACAAGAAATAATTAAAAACATATATATCAAACACCAAAGCATGTATATATATATATATATAGTTTTTGGAAAAGGCTATCTAGCTCTAATGGTTCCCTAGATTCTTTTGAAGGGTACGTATAGTTGTTGTTGTAGTGTGATAATTAAGCTTTGATCTTCCCTTTTCCTTCACTCCCTCAACAAATTTTTCTGCAAGCATAGAAGAGTTTTTGCATGGGGGATTTCCATCTCAAAATAATTCTATAGTGCCCCATTTCTAAAGAATAATACATACAAGATGGCAGACATCTTGCCTCAGCTTTTGCACTTCTCTGCTTTAATTTAAGCCTTTGATGCTTCTTTTTGATAATTAAACTCGGCCTGGTGGTCGTTTGGAGTTTCCAGCCCTCCTAAAATAAATATTAAGAATGGAAAAAAAAACATTAGAAAAGGAAACCCAAGTGCCAAGTCCAACTTAATAGTTTAAACTTATTTGGTATTTTTAAAATTTAATGAGATTTTCCCTATTATTTGGTAAATATCCACGACGAGCATAACTATATATATCGATTAAAAATATTCCAGTTAAATTTTCTTTTTTAATATGGAAAACAGATGAGAGAGTTTTACCTTGTTTATAAGGACCACTCAATTTAAATTTTGTAATAATTAGAATTCATGTGACTATCGCATACCGAAAATATCATAATCAAATTCAATATATATATATATATAGAGAGAGAGAGATAGCTAGTTAATTTTAAATTTAAAGTATTTAACAATTTTAATATATGTTGTATCTTTGTTTTTCGTTTTTTTATTTATAATAGTATCATATAAGTCAATTTCTTTAATAGGAAATTTTGTTGTATTTTGCCTTAAAAAATAATTTTAATTTTAAATAGAATATTGAGTTTAATAGCTAGCTAATAAATCCATTCTTCGTCTCCTTAGCTAGCTAACATCTAGGAGGGGATTTTTGAATTCTTATTCCATACTTTACTCAAAAGAACAATTAAGCATCTCATGCTCAAAGCATTCTTAATATCAGGTCATAGAGGCATAAAGTTATGAATTGAAATAGTTGCACATATAAGAAATTATACCTAGTGGAGCTAGCTTTCTCCTATATATATACACATGAAACAATAAAATTTTAAAAACAAAAATGTTGACAAATTTAAAATAAATTTTAGTAAATTCTTTACCAAGTAAATAAAGCTGCGAATTGTTGTGGCTACAACAACAAAATAAAAGAAACCCATAAAGGAAAAGAAAAGAAAAGAAAAGGCAGCATGAAAAGGCCTCGTAAATGTAGAGAACAAAAATTAAAATGTTACTTATCTTAAAATAAACATGTTTAAGAGTGACGGATGGAATAAAGTGAGAGAGACATAAAGTGAAAGTGGGTATTAAATCATCTTTACGTTACTCTTAATATGTATACATATATAGGAGTTCAATGTAACAGTTGAAACCTTTTACATAAATTATATATGAAATATTGTCACCTGCTCAATATCTAATAATTACTGTACTATTAAATGATTTTGATAAATAAAAGCACAGATATCATCCACTTTTACAGATTTAATAAATATTGTACTTACTAAGTGACTATTACATAGAAATTTTGTGGCCGGTAAATAAGGTGCAATACATTTTTAAATCTTATATGTAATAATATCTGCAAAGGACATGTTAATGTAATTTTATGAAATTACCCTTTTTTTTATGAGAAAATTACTCTTTTCCTCTTAATTAATTAATTAAATACCATCTCTACCATATAGTAAAAATGGATATATATATATATACCTATAATCTCCAAATTTTTTTTAAAATTTATAATGAATATTAATCTCAAGTATAATTATCTTTTAAATTAACTATGGAGGTATCTCGTGGTTTGAACAAAAATATATATATGCGTAGTAAACATATAAAATAAAGATAGTCTTATTTATATATTGACAATTTCCTTAAGTATTTCGAAAAAAAAAACTATCGGAGAAGGAATATTAGCTATATAGTTGGTTTGAATTTAAAATATCTGAAATTTTAATAAAATGATATAATCTAGTTCATAATTTTTTCTTGAGAAGGTTCATAAATTGACAATTATAATTAAATGACTTTTTTTCATACATTATATATAAGAGACTGTTTTCGTTGTTTAAATTTATAAAATCTACCACATGTAGATTAGACTAAATAGAAATTTAGCACTGCGTCAAAGTACTTCCTTGTTGAACAAAAGAGAAAAGAAGACTTCCATAGAAAAAAAAAAAAAAGACAACCAACCTTATAGAAACTTAGAATCTTTTGAGTTAATACAAGCATGCATGAATTAAAAAAATTGGTAATGATTAATGTCGCGCCAAGTCATATGAATAATTTGTTTCTAGAGGCTGTAAATTACTATATTACCCTTGCCTCGCTACTTCGTAGACCTTTATTTATTGGGACAAAATTGAAAAACTATTTTTTTTTAATCCCGTAAAAAACGGTGTGACACAATACATCTATCATCACCCTTAAAAAAAGAAAAAAAAAACAGATCACCTAGCAAAAGTTTGAGCAGTTATGTACCTGTTGTGAATGGGATCTGGACCATTAGGAACTCTTCTCTTGCTCATCATGTAATTAAAATCCAATTCTGGATTGTAAACAAGATTTTCTTTTCCAACATCCACTTCATGCTTCAAATTCCCAGCAGTAGTAGAAGACTGAACAGTCAGTGTTGTGGTTGCTTTATTAGCACTCTCAAGAGTTGCAACTGAAACTGACACAAGACAGACAAATGCCAACATTGCAATTGCCCCAAATAACACCTTAAACCACACATAATAACCATTTCTAACCATATTTTCCCGCCTTTATTTTTATAGTACGTAATCGAAGAACACGAAGAACAAGAAGAACAAGAAGAAGAAGGGATGCCTTATACTTTTTATATAGAACTGTATAAATAAACCAAACACGAATTTTCCTCGCTAGCTAGATTGAGTGATGATGGGTATAAGAGAAGAGAAGAAGAAGAAGAAGAAGAGTAGTGGTTTAAGGCAAGAATTTTTTTTGGTGGGCAGTTTTTATTTCTTTATTTTGTTGTTTCTTCTTTTTGCCTGAAGGGTTAGCTCATAGCTGGGAAGGTTTGGTGTTCTTTATAGGTTGTAGCGATTATTGCACACTTTCTCGAACTGAGAGAGGCAAGGAAGCCCTTTGCTTTATACTGATAATAAGGTCCCAATGCACACACTTTATTTAATTTTTTAGTTTTATGTTATTATTTATTTATTTTTGTATTTTTCTCATGCAGGCATACGATAACTAAAGAGCCCTCTCTTCATCATCACTATCATCCCTTACGTACAAATGGGTGAAAGACATTATTAAGAAACCTGTAGTAACATAGGATTTAGATACCTTATGGTATGGACAAGTGACATGTGCTATTTAGTGGTACGAATCATGTTCCAATAAGTAAGGGACCTATGCACGCATATCTATATATATATATATTCCAAATTTGGTTTACCAAGATGGTAATTTTTTTATATGTTTATTCATTTATTTATTTATTTTTGCATGGCTTTTCAATCAAGTGAAGTATTCTTCTTCTTTATTTGTTTCTTTTTCTTTTACTTCTGGTACAAAAGCTAAAGCTGCTATATATATAAGCTATAGTTGAATCTACAGCTTCTTTTAATTTGTCTTTAGTGAAGATGGTGGAATTCCAATTCATGATCAGCTACACGTTAACTAATAGCACATTTTAAACGAATATGCATTGTTTTGATGAGATGGGAAAATCCAATTCTGTTTAAGAAAATTGTTTCGAAAAAAAAAATTATGCGCATAACATGTATAATTGAAATATATATCAATCACCTATTTGTCTTGTTATAAAAATATGCGTATAATAATTGGAGAAAATTATGAACTTGTTCTATATCCTCTATATATACACACACTATACTTTTGAAAGCAATCAAAATTTGTGAACAAAATTAAGCCTTAGTGGGAAAAATCAAACTTAAAGTCAAAAGAAATCTATATTATATTCTATGTTATAGAAATGGATGAAGTCCTCTTGGTTGTAAATTCCTAAATCAAGAAGTATATTCAACTATTTATTAAATTAGCAATTAGACAGGATGTTTGAAGGAAGGGGAAAATTGAGCAAGAGTGATGGATTGATGCTGATGAGTGGAAGAGGGTTGACCCCTTTGGTCATGGGGCTCTTGTCTGTCATTGGAGCATAAGCCAAAACATTAAAAACAAAAAAGAAAGGATTCTTCTTCCTTGGAATTAGAAAAGTTTCCTCAATGATTGAGAGGCAGAAGTAGTTTCTTTTAGAATCACACCGACCTCTAATTAGATCGTAGATTAAACATCGAAATAAAATTAACATCCTTTAAATGAATTTTATCTTTGCATACTTATTTCTTTTTTTTAAGAAAATAAAGAAAAGACATATATATTCAGAATAAATAAAAATTTTATTTACAATATGAGATAAATACATAATCAAAGAATGTTGATTATAAATAGACAAATTTTTGCACGCAAACCCATATGTTCTAAAACAATTGCGCAATTGACTGAAATTGTGAGATTATACATAGATATTATAAATATTCAAACTATGTATAGTGTTTATTATACAAAAGATGGGATAATACAGATATATATATACCCATATAATGCATGTCCACATCGTTAAATAACTTTATAAGTAATTGCGGCCGGCATGGTCCAAGTATATATGCCATAGTCACTTGAACCACTCTTAGTTGGCATTGCTAGGTAGCTAATATAATAATACCTCTTAATTTTTTTATTTTGTACAATGGGGATATATGTTCTAAGGATCAGAATATAATAAATCTGGTAACTTATGTTCGATATAGTTGAATATATATATATATATGTGCTAGCTACTAGAAGGGTTCCAACAGCCATCAATGGAGTGGCTTAGATTATGGAAGGAATATATTGCAATGTTACTCTCTATATGGCTAAAGCATTTGGCACATTTTGTCTAATCCATGCATGCCATAAAATAAATCTTACAGTTTAGATTAACATAAAAAGTTTTATGTTGGAAGAGAATCCAATGCTGCTTCTTGTAATTTAGATGTATAGCTTGTTGTTGAAGGTACATCATCTATCTATTATAGTAGTCTATTTTAGAAGGGTAAATCCTCGCGTCGCAAGTTGCAACGCAATGACGGATTTGCCCCTCGGCCCAAAAAAAAAAAATTAAAATGCCCCCTGTATTATGGGGGCATTTATATAATTTTTTTTTTTGCGATGGGCGTCGCAATTTTAGAATTAGCTTATTGGTGAAAAAAATTTGAATGTCTACAATTTTTTGTAATTTAATATTAATTTTAAAATTTTTGGCAATGTTAACACATTAATAAATTTGATCAAAATTAATTTTAAAAATATTGAGTAGGAATGAGGTGTCATACCAATAACATAAAGAATGGATCGCATGTCTACATCATCAAACATTATTTTCATTGTCATATTGTTTTGAAAGAATTGGAATTTTTTTTGGTTGCTCTCTACGTTAATCCAACCACCACCGTCACCACCACCATCTCCACACTCCTCTCCAGGCTTCAATCTCAATAATTTATAGAATCAAAATTCATAAATCATTTCTATGGCTAAGGATATGAATAGATGCAAAAACACTAGAAATCAAAAACATCCGGGCTTTGAGTATATATATATATATATATATTTGAAGAGGAAGCATAGCGGGAGGCGGAAAAGAAGAAGATCCATGCTGAGGAGAATCATAGTAACCCATCATTCCACCATTACTTGGACCACCACCACCATAATTTGGGTAACCATAATAAATTAAGGGTAAAAGATGAAGAAGCAACAACAAAAATCCCAGCAGAAGAAGAAGCACCATAATCCTGCTCGATAAAATGATGCAAAGAAACACCAACAGTTCTTAAAAATTCAATATAATCTTTGTGTGCATCAGCTAAAGTAAAACGTTGGCTAATTGCTGCATTAAAAAAAGCACACCAGTCATGGCACAACGGCACCACTGGAAGCATCAATTATGGAGCTCTTTGTGTATAGTGTAGTGTCTATTTTTTTAAAGAGAAAGTTATTCTTTAGATGAAGCGAAACCGCTGGGGTTGATTGGAGGAAGAAAAAGAAGATGAGGCGGAGAAGAGTGTGAAGATTGTTGTGGTGGTGGTCGTGGTTGGGCATGGTGGTGGTGGTGTTTGGGTTGAGGTAGAGAGAAAAATAAAAGTAACGCGTGGTGGGATACGACAATTTTTTTTAAAAAAAAAATATAAAAATACTTCCATTTACAGGGAGCTGTATTAGTGGAAGGGGGCATTTTTTGGAATGTCGTGCTGCGCGATGTTACTATTCATGTTGTGATGTGCGACGTTACTATTCACGTCGCGCGGCGCTACATTTAGTATTATCGAAAAAAATTCCAACTCTTTCAAAAAATATGACAATAAAAATGATGTTTGATAGTATGGATTCATTCTTTATGTTGTTGGTATGACAACTCACTGCCCACTCAATATTTTTAAAATTACTTTTGATCAAATTTATTAATATATTAATATTGTAGAAAAATTTTAAAATTAGAATATTATTGAAAAAATTAAAAAGTTGAAATTAGATTGAAAAAGTTACAAATTTTTAGATTTTTTTTTACCAATAAGCTTTTAGAATTTTAACTTTTTTTTTTTTTTTGGTGGGTTTTTAAGATAGATATAGATGCTAGGCGCTGCAGGCTTAAGTTCATCATCATCGCATGTGTTGCTTTATTTTTTTTGTTGAACCAGTAAAATAGAATTAGATTAAAGCAAGAAAATCATTCGGCATATTACAGTACCAATCTGAGGGTAACAAATTCGATAACACAGACTTTGCTACCCAATCAGCCACCCTATTAACACTTTTATCTACCCACATAAAAGATACATGAACAAACTCATTATTTCATTGTTACACTAGCAGTATATGATTGACTTGTCAAGCTATTGACGTAAGGAGGGAATATTTATTAATTATTTCTCGCTAAAAGCATTCAAAGATATAAGATTTTGAGTTCTATTATCACTAGAGAGAATTATTTTTATTATATAGTTCATAAGTATTTAATTAATTTGACATCTTTAGAAAGTTTTTATTGAAAATTTTTATTATTTTAATAAATGGTCATATAATGTGTTCTAAAATATGTAAATTTTCACTTTAACGCTCGAATTAATAATTAAAAAATAATAAGAATTCTATTTTTTATATCAAAAGGTCATACCTTCAGTGTATATATATATACACATCATTTCAATTTAATTATACTAAATGTAACACCCACTCTTTAGTATACGTATTTCTAACGTATACATTGCATTTTATATATAATAGAGTAGTGGGCTTAATTTAAGTTGGGTATGTATATGTATTGTAGAGAGGGACCCAGTTGTAAGGAAAATTGAGATTACATTGTCACAATATTAAGTTGTGAGTTATTAGGTAATAATCTCATTTCATTAAGGAGTTAATAGGATATTGTGGAGATAAAGGCTATAACTATCTAGATATTTAATTTCTTAATTAAGACTAGCATCATTATTTGGACACTAAGGAGGGCAATTGGAGGAATATGATTGGTTGTGTATATATGAGTGTATACGTGTATTTGTGTGAGAGTATAGAGTGTAGAGAATTGAAGAGAGGAAGAAGAAGAGAGAATTTTTGATAGCTTTGGGAAATTTTAATTTTTCTCTACTCATCTAACAATTATTTTGGGGAGCTATAGAAGGTTTTTAAGCCATTGGAACATCATTTAGGTAAGCTATGCATTTATTTTTGGTTAATTGAAGTTAGGTCTTGATGTGTGAAATTCGGGTTTTATTTTCATGTTGTATTAGTCATAGTATTTTTATCATATCTTAAGTTGTAGAGCTCTGATTTGAGCAAGGTTGGATGCTCTGAAAATTTCAGAGAGTCTTCTACAACTTTTATGTTTTAATCTTAAGCTGAAATTTCTGTTAAGATAGTTTAGAAGGGCTTAACATTTTCTTGCTCTTGCTGTCAGCCATGTTTTACCCGATTTTAATTAAAAATCTATAATAAATTCTATACATATCTAATTTAAGTAATTCCAATTGGAATTGATATTAGACTTACAACCCTAGCTTCAGTAGAAATTTGGGGGTTATTGGACTTGTGTGTGCATCTTTAGGTCACATTGAACTTTAAGCAATTAGTTGCACTTTGGCAAGAATGATATATATATATATATATATATATATATGTATATATGTATGTATATATGTATGTATACATACATGTATACATACATATATATATATATATACATACATATATATGTATGTATGTATATATATATATACATATATATATATTTGGGAGGCTAATTATTAATTTAATCTTTAATTTAATA
>CATIWO010557965.1:0-11801 GCA_949673435.1 Macaranga tanarius | reverse complement strand
ATGCTGAGGGTGATCTTGGTCCAGATCATACTACAGATTTAGCGGACCAGTAGGTTTTCACACTGTTTATGTAACATATTTTTGAAATAATTGATAAATTGTATGTTTATTTCTATATTATTATTTTATTGTCATGTTATTTTATGTTTTAAATATATTTATTTATATTTTTTTAATATGATTATAATTTCTATTTAAATTATAATTAATGTTTATACAATTTACAACATGCACAATCATATTAAAAATCTAATAAATAATTATACAACTATTATTATTTAAAAAAAAGCCCAAAATTACCGACGGAATTGAATCCGTCGGTAATTACCGACGGAATTGAATCCGTCGGTAATTACCGACGGATTGAATTGAATCTATCGGTAATTCCGTCACTAATTTACCGACGGATTTTGAAAATCTGCCGATAATAATTAGCGACGAGCATTTTTCCGACGGAACAGAATCCGTCGGTAATAATTAGCGACGGAATTACCGATAGATTCAATTCAATCTGTCGGTAATTACCGACGGAATCGAATCCATCGGTAATTACCGACGGATTGAATTGAATCTATCAGTCATTCCGTCGCTAATTTACCGACGGATTTTGAAAATTCGTCGGTAATAATTAGCGACGAGCATTTTGCCGACGGAACAGAATCTATCGGCAATCCGTCAGAAATCCATCGGTAAAATCCTATTTTCTAGTAGTGAATCTAAATTCAAAGATTGGAATTTTATTGCATTTAAGCAAATATTAATTTAGGCTTAATTTAATGTGAGATATTAAGTTAAAGATTAAATTAATATTAGCCTTCCAAATATATATGGACATGGGCCCATAAGATGGACCATGTGTGTTATGGATAATGGACTTGGTCTTTATGATGGACCATAGACATTGGACTTAGTTTAAAGAGTTTGAACTAGTCCACTTGTTATTTATATGGATTGGGTTTTGATTAAAGAGTTTAATCTAGCCCATTAATTGTTTAGATTGGATTGGGCAATCTCTAAGTGTAGAGAAGTCTATATCCTATGCCCAAGCCCAAGCCCATTAAGTGTTAATGGGATTGGAATAGGAAAAGGGATATCCATGCAACCAAACAAGCCAATTTAAAGGTGGGTGGCTTTTTTAGTCAAGGTTGTAGATTTTCAAGTCTTCCATTGACTTAGAATGAAGACTTGGAATAAGGACTAGCAATAGTTGCTAGACTTGACAAAGAAGACACTAATGGCTTATTTAATTAACAAGAAAAGCTAAAGACAACACCCTTATGAGCTAAAAAATTCAGCCATAGCATTGAGAGAGGTAGTTGGTTACTCTAACCAAACCAAAGGAAAAGAAAGAGAGTCTTCCTTCCTCCTTAGTTCAAAAGGTGAACCCTTGTACATCACAAGAGTTGTGAGATCTCTCAAAATCATCATCCTTGGGAGGGTAAACACTAAGTTCCATACCTTCAAGATTGAATAAGCTTTCAGAAGCTCTTAGGTCTTAACAAGAGAGGCTTGTGTGGTAGAGCTTCATCAATCTCGAAGATCATCCTTGAAGCAATCTGTGTGTCTCAAGCTAGAGGTTTCACGTTTGGGAAACTCGGAGCTAGTAAATTTAACAACCAAAGCTTGTCGAGTGTTCTACAAACTAAAGAGTATTGTAAGTGTTACTTGGCTCTTAGTATGTAGGACTTGTAATTTGATTACTTGACTAATTTACTTGTTGACAAAATATTATCCATGATGCATGTTTAGTTATATAAAGTGCATGTGATTTGGTTCTTGGGGCATGGATGGATTCAAACTTGATGCAAGTGTTGCATGCTTCCAAAATTTTTTTAAATTCTGCATATTTAGTTGCTTTGATTCTCCATTCCCTTCATATCCTCGCAGCAGAAGTGCATGGCCATGCTATATTCCTGCACGGCCGTGCCTGAGTCAGGAGTAAAGTAAGTTATCGAGTTGCATGGTTGTGCCTGATTCAGATGATTCAAGACTTTGATATTGGTAGCCAATCAGAACTTAATTTGGAGTTAAAGACTAGATAGGATTAAGCTTACATCTTAAGCCCTGGATTAGATAAAATTGGATGTTTTAGAGAGAGAAAAAGAGGGCTATAAAGAGGAGCTTATTCTAATCAAGGGAGACATTTTTCCATAGAGCATTTTTAGGTTGTTTTTCTTTGTTTTGTTTTAGTTCATAGTTAGAGTAGAGACTTGGTTTGAAGTTGGAAGAGTAAGGCTTCCTTACTACATTGTGGAAGGGGGTTTTCTGTTATCAACTCTTTTATTATTCATAATGTTTAGAATTGTTTCCATTACTTCATTTCTTTCTTTTCTTTTTGATATGAGTGGCAAATTTCCTTGTAGGGTTCTTATTCCAATTTGACCATGTGCCTAATGTGATTAATGCTAGGTTATTAGTTCTAATTCATTGGTTATTATTGTGCTTAATGTCATTTTAGGATTGATCACTGTAAGATTCAATTAACACTAAAGAACTTGATTGACATATAGGTTCTATAGGATTAAACAATAACCTGTTAATCGCTTAATTAGTTGAGAAATAGTTAAGTAGTTAATATTAATTAAAGGTTGTGCTGAAAATTGGGTTTAAAAAATGCTGAGTTGGTGAGAGCCAATAGGCTTAGTAATAATTAATTCTTAATTAATTATAGATTTGTCTGAGAGGAGAATCTATGGTTCATAAGATACCTTTAAAATAAATTAGGATTAAGTTAAACCTAGATAATTAATTAATCTTAAGAAATGGTCAAGTTGAGAGTAAGAATCCTAGTTTTTAAATTTAATTGAATTTTGATTTTCTTTATTTTGATTTAGTTTTAATTCTTTAGGAATTTAACTCTAATTTCAGTGTCTAAACAAATAAACATAGTGATTATTTCGGTACTCAATTTTACAATCTCTATGGGATGATACTTTTGATTACTACGTGTTATGATTCTTTGCACTTGCAGATTTGTATGCATCATAGTACGAGTGCAACATTCAGTTTGATATTACCAGGAGGGATCTTGGAACCACCAAATAGAAGCCTGGAGAGAGCTTTTTTGATAACACTAAATGCAGAGCTAAGGCAACTCAAATAAGGGACAAACCCCCAGAAGATGAATAAATTGAGATGGTGATTAAGGGATCCTTACCGTACTATCATAAGTAGATGTTGTTCACCTACAACCCCAACTTTCAAGCTCTTTATTATGTCAAAATTAGAGTTGAAGATGAAGAGGCTCTTCAGCCTAAAAACACCTATTATAAACCACCTCTACCTAGCTAAAATCAAAACACTTATACCTATGACGCTGAGGTAAACTTTACCAACAACCATGGCCTAGCTATAAATTCTCTTAACTAACCCAATAAAAAATTCTCAAACTTTAACATACCCTTGTCCAAAGTCCTACAATGCCTCCAATAAAAAAGCCTTTTGAAACCACTTAAACCAAGAGTCTTACCTAACCTACTACCACCTTATCTAGATATAAGCCTTTATTATCATTACCGCTAGATTCCTAGCCATTCAACTGATGGTTGCCTTACCCTCAAAAATTATATCTAAGAGCTCATTAACTCAGGAAAGATAAAAGATCTTGAGAAAAGGCCTAATGTGAAGACAAACTTACTTCTAAAATTTTAAAACATACCACCTCTACCCAGAACCAACACCATCTTATTTGGGTTGCCCGAGGAGCAAATTGAGTGGTTAATCTATGAAATCCAATAATTTAGGAAAGAGAAGGCAACCAGGGAAGAGAGAGAATTCTTGATGATATTGGAATATGAATTTTTAAGTTTGCTTACTGATTCAAGTAATGATGAGAATTAGGATGAGTATCAATACATCTCAGCACCATATCATTTCTCCCCTCAAGAGATGGTAGCTAAAAGAGTTAGGGATACTACGGTGTTACAATGTGGGGATAAGATAGATTGCATAAAACCCTTTTGATGAGTCAGATGAAGATTTTGAAAAGTTGAAGCCAACTAAAGTTTGGGATTTATTAGGATAGCCATCTGGCAAGTATAACTACAAGGTAAAGTACACTGCTCTGCCTTATGCTGAAGATCATATTGAGGATATAGTCCCAAATAGATGGGGAGAAGAGTTTAATAAAGAAGTTGGAATTATGAGGATCCCTTTGCAGCAAGATCAACATGTTATAGTAGTTAATGTTTGATATGACTCTGATAGAGATGACAAGGTGGTGGAAAAGCAAGTCATAGCTAGCTCCAAGATTGACATATGGTAAAAGAAAGATGATATGAAAATCCTATTCATGGGAGAAAACATGTTTGGTCTAGTCAAGAAAGAAGATAAAGAGAATGACTAGAAAGAGTTAGAATCTAAAGAAGTTGAGATAAAGATGGTCAACTCCATAGCTCGAGGTAGGAGAGCTCGTCAGCCTTTAAAAAAAGAAAGGACAGTCAACCATATGACTCGAAGTAGAGTGTATCAGCCTCCTGAAAGAGAAAAGGCTAAGAAAGTAGTAATAAAAGGAAAATAAGTGATCATAGAAGGAGAATCCTTTAAGATAGCTAAAGAAAAAGATGCAGTGCTTAAGCAACTTAAAAGAACTCGTGCTCAGGCTAGTATTTAGGATCTATTGATGGCATGTAATAAGCATAGTGATGCACTTATACAGGCTCTAAATAATCTAAAGATCTCCATTCAAATCTCTCCAGTTGATATAATTACCTCTTTAACCAAAACCCCAACCAATGCCATTACTTTTTCTGATGATGACTTACCTTCAAAAGGTAGGGTTCACAATAGACCACTCTTTATCCAAATAGTTGTCAAAGCAAAGTGCACATCTTGCGTTATAGTGGATGATGATTCAGCCATCAATGTTTATCCTCTCAAGGTCTTGCATAAGTTTAGGGCTAACATGTTTGAACTGAAAGGCTCTAACTTGATCATTCGTGCTTATGATGATTCTAAGAAGCCAGTTGTGGGGATCTTCAAAGCTGTTGCCACTATGGAAGAAATCGAATATGTGGTTGAGTTCACTATTTTGGATATTCCTCTAACCTTTGCTCTACTTTTAGGATGCCCTTGGTTCCACCTTTTAGAAGGTATTCCATCCGCTATTCATTAGAAGATCAAATTCCTTCTCGATGGTAAAGTAGTGATCATTCTAACTGAAACCAACAACACCATTACTTTCTTAAACATTTTCCACCTAGGTTTCAAGTGGCTATGATACATGAAGGCCAGATTAACCCTAAGGTTGCCATGATGATGAAGAAGATAAACTATTTACCTGGAGCTGGACTAGGTAAAACATACATAGGAGTCCCTAAGTTCCCCAACTTCCCTGGATAGACAAGCATAACATTTTAATGTATTTCTACGCACATGTTTAGTAGAAGGATTTAATGCTTTTTGACATTAATTAACAAAACTAACTTTTTTCCCAAAACTAAAAGATAAATGTTCCATACTAATAATTTTTGCTAATTCTAATTTATTTTATTCATCACTATATTTAAATAATTGAGAAGATGAAGAAGAAGTTGCATACCCGGTAATTTGAGTTTGTCTCATCTCACTAATTTGTGTAGGATGTTTTTTCTCCAAATATCTTCTAAAAGTTCTATAACCACCTTCATGAGAAAATTTGTAATTTTGGCCACAATAATTACAAATTACATCCATTGAGCTATCTAGTTTGGCTACTGTCTTGAAATGAATTTTAAAAATATCGAATTGTGATTTGAATTGTGATTGTTCTTCTTCTTGAGTTGGAGCATTTGGAGCAATTTCATCAACATAACCTTTTTGACTTTCTTGAGTTAGATATTCATCCGGTAAACTATCCATCATATTATCTAAACCAATAATATTTGGTTGTGATTCACCAAAATATTGTGATCTACGTGAACCGCTTCCACTTGCCATTTAAATAAATGTTTTTAGAGAATAAATAAAAAAATTATAGATATTGAAAAAAAACATTTAGAGAGAGTTAATAAATAAGAAAATTGAATAGGGTGATTAGATAAAAAAATATTATAGAGAAGAGATAAATGAATAATAAAGATTGAAAAATAGTATATAGAGATTATTTAATTAATAAATGTAGAGAATTTGTTTGATAATTTATTTGAGATTAGAGAATTGTAGAGAAAATGAGAGAAGAATTGAATGTTAAAAAAAAAATCTTCCTCCTCCTAACTTATAGACACAAAATTTTTTTTTGAACTTTCTAAAATAACACCAAAATTAATTATTATACGGCTGTTATAGGGGGCAAAATTGTCATTTGACTTTTTCATTATCTAAAAAATATATATATATAAGAAGAGAGGCCACGTGGCCTCTCCCCATTTGGCCCTTTTAATTTATATTGTTGCTGCACATTTGCATTTTTAGACCGTTGCTACTTTTTTTTTCATAAACGGTTCGAAATCAGAACCGTCCGATTCAGAATTGGAACCGACGGTTCACAGTTCAAGGACGGTTATAGTTCCAAGAGGGGAGGAACCGTCCTTGAACCAGTCCCTCCCTCAGTTTGGGGCCAGTTCAACCTGGTTCTGAGTTTGACCGGTTCCTGTTCCAATTTTGACTGGAGCCAGCCCGTGGCCACCTTACTGTAGAGAAGGCTAAGTAGCCCATAGAATCTCATAAATGGAGAGGTTGCCTTAATGGTCAAATTCATGTATCATAGGCACGAAAGGCTCGACAAATATCCCGATGAAGTCACTAGAGCATTGATCGATAGAGTGCTCCTGCTGGCACTCGTAGAATTAGTAACCTAGGACCTCTTCGAAGTGCACTGTATAAGAAGTCATAAAGTCAAAATAAAAGATGTACAGAAAATAGACATACTACTTCAAGAGATTGAAAAATAAACTATTTGGAAAGCCGAGGTAGAACTGCTA
Source organism: Macaranga tanarius (assembly GCA_949673435.1). Taxonomy (NCBI): domain Eukaryota; kingdom Viridiplantae; phylum Streptophyta; class Magnoliopsida; order Malpighiales; family Euphorbiaceae; genus Macaranga; species Macaranga tanarius. The sequence goes on along the minus strand of CATIWO010557965.1, from coordinate 4,902 downwards.
GCATAAATGGCTTCTTCCTGAGCAACCACTCTATCAATTATTAGGGATAAGACCTACTCTCAATAAAAAACAGAAGAGGGCATAAGGAACTCAGTGCCATCCACCCTAACCAGGTATCACATCAACTCTATGTCGTCAATCTACCTCCCCTAGAATATGTCACTCCATGGAAGAAATGGGACCCTCCTAGCATCTGGTCCCACTAACAAACCAATCATGTGCTCCCTAATATACCATGCATGATCAAAAGGAGTCTCCGGTAAGATCCTCTAGCTACTCATGTTGACGCCTCCTAATAGTGTCAGAATAAGAAGAAGTGCGCAATCTTTATCCATAGGGACGAATATAGAAAATGGAAAAACAAGGCCATTAAAAGACATGGTGTGCCTGTGCACATCTATGCCAGGTGTAATTTGACCACAAGCAAGCACGGCTGTGCCAAATATATGCACGGCCGTGCCACCTGTTATGCCCAATTCCTCTATTTAGCAAAGCTCAACAATGAGGACATTGCACAATTTACGTGTGGGGGAGGAGAAATAATTTTTTTTTCCTTCAAATTTTTATTTCTTGTCCGTATTTTTTTAGGATTATTTGAGTGTTTTTAGTTTTTAGGATTTTAATTTGTAATGTCCTTTTTCTATTAGGATAGTTAGTTTTTATCTTTTAATAAAATTTATCCTCTCAATATAGAATTCGGAGAAGAGTTGTTTAATCCATGTAAACTTCAATTTTCTCTTCTATTTAAGGAATTTGATTGTTGTGAATTAACCATACTCTCTCTACACCTATTTTTCTCTCCAATTATTCTCTTCTCTCTTAAAGCTAATGAGTTCATTAAGCATGTCCAGCATATAGAGCCAAAGGCCTAATGGAAAAGGAAAGAAGTCTATGGAAGGAAAAGCTAAACCATGTGACATTAGAGATAAGTATGATACTTTCTTTCCTATTTACTCTGAGGAAGAGGGAAAAAGATATTGTTCTCTAACCAAAAGGAACTTTTGCGTGCCTAAATACTTTGATAATGAAATCTTAGAAGAGATAGGAATGCATGATTACATAAATGCTTTATGTAAAAAAACTAGGCTAGTTTAAATTAAAGTCAGTTCAATATGATGTATTCCATGAGTTTACCATTGAATTCTATACTACATTGAGGATCAAAGATGAAAATCAAAGAACCTTCTCATATAGATTTTTTAGAAAAGAATACACTTTTGATTATGACTTAATTATAGATGTCTTTGGCATTAGTCAAGGAGGTATTTGTCACCTCTACTTGAGTTCAACATGAATTTATTTTGGTCAGAAATCACTAAGGATAATAAGGTTTGTGATGGACAAGTTATGATTAGTGGTTTGATACAAAGTCATTCATGTTTATTGATGCACAAGTTTATGGCACACACTATATTCGGTAAGAGAAATAGCACAAAGGTTTCACATGATGAGTTATTTTTATTATGGTGTATGCACACTAACACTAAGATGAATAGTACCTATTTTGTTTTCCATACAATGCGGCGTGTTGTGCAGGCAAAGAGAGCACTGATATCGATGGGCCATATTGTTACTGGCCTAGCAGTGGTTTTTATACCAAGTAGAATTGCTAGTTTTGAGCCTTTGGAGAAAGAGTTATTTGATAAAGATTTCCTTATACGAGCTGAGATTATCAATGAATATGGGCCATTAGAGGAATTAGACTCTAGAAGATGTTACATGCTTCACAAAAACTCATTAAGAGTTAATAAGGTTCCTCTCCCCAAGGCGGTAGAGCAGTTTGAGGATGTCAAAAAGAAGACAGAGAATGGTGAATCTCAAAAAGCTAAATCAAAAGTTGAAAAAAAAAGGGCTGCTAGATTAGAAGAAAAAGATGAATCTAAATTGAAAAAGAAAATGAGTGCAGCCATGCTGACGAAAAGGATGAGAGTAGAAGAGAGGTGTGGTAAGGTTGAAAGAAAGATAGAAGAGGTGGCTAACCGTTCAGATCAAAGGATTGGACATATGCTTATAGATGTGATAACCAAAATTGAGGATTATGAGAGGATACGTGGCATGCGGATGGAAAGGTTGATAACCCAAGTGGAAGAGCTGAAACAGTTAATCTCTCAAGATAAAAGAACTAAGGGATCAACAGAACCATCTATTGAATTCATAGTCCCACCGTCCTCATCTTGAAATGCATCTGACTAGGGAAGTCTACTTTCCCTTTTTACTTTTCTATTTTTATTTTTTATTTTGTTTTGCATTTTAATTTTTCTTTGCATGAATAAAAACCCTATACTTAAGTTTTTGAGCCTATTTCTATAAATATTTTATATCATTAGGTATATTTTTCTTGAGTAAGTGTAATAATATCCTTTTAATGCTTTGTTTTAACTGTTAAGTTAGGAGAATAATTTATGGTTAAGGATTTTTAATTTTTATTGAACTTAATGCTTACTCTTTTATTGAGAGATTTAACTAGGATGTTTGATAGTCGAGAAAAATGCTTGTAAGTGGGAATTTAATTTCTTATTATAGTTCATATGTTCTTAGGCATTGTTTTTAATTAAAAAAATATCCTTAAATGAGAGGGAGCATAAAATGCACTCGTACATATACTCTAATGCTATAAATAGAGTATGTGTATCCAAAGAACCATATTGAGGTATCCACATTGAGTAATATGGAAAGGTGGGGGATACTGCAATTAGGAAACTTTGAGGAAATAAATTAAGTGCCATTAAGTGTTGTAAATGTCTAGGACTATCTAAGTGAAGGTAATTCCTATTTATTTTCATTTTTCTTTATTATTAACTGTTCTTTTTCATGAATTCAATGGAAGAGTTTGCTTTTCACATAGTAAATATTATATTCTTAACCTTGAGTTATTGTTTTAATTTATGGTTTAAAACTTTATATTAAAGGGAGATTAGAGTGGTTACTCAAGTTAAGAACTACTAGTGATGTTTATTCTTTGTAAAAATAGGTTGTTTTCTTGTTTTACTTGAGGACAAGAAAATGCTTAAGTGTAGGGGAGTTTGATAAGTATGAAAAATGTTTATTTTGAGCACCTTATTTTATGCATATTAGGTTTAGTTAGTTGCATATTTAATTGATTTTTAGTTAGTATAGTTAATTTTGGTTAATTTGTTTATGTTATTAGGATTTAGTTAATTTTACTTTGAATAAATAATTTTTGTCAAGTTTTTATTTGTAGGATGCATTTGGGAGATGATGGACATGGCAAATAAAGATAAAATAAGGTTAGGATGTCAAGCTTGAAGGTTATCCTCGCAGTAGAAGTGCACGGCCGTGCCATATTCCTGCATGGCCGTGCCTGAGCCAGGAGTAAAGTAAGTTATAGAGCTGCACGGTCATGCCATATCCCACATGGCCGTGCCTGATTTGGATAATTCAATACTTTAATATTGCATGGCTGTCTCACTTTCCCACGTACCCATACATATTGATATGGAAGCCAATCATAACTTAATTTAGAGCAGAAGACTAGATAGGATTAAGCTTACCTCTCACTACTAGAATTTATCGATATAGAAACGGAATTTAGAAACGGACATTTTCCGTTTCTAATTTGAAATGGATTAGAAACGAATTAGAAATAAAATTAGGAGTAAAAATATAGAAACGAAATAGAAACAAAATTTAGAAACGGAATAAAATCAGCTTCTAAATATTGCGGCAAATAAAAGCGCCAAATATTAGAAACATATTAGAAACGGATTAGTAACGGTTATTTAGAAACAGATGCTTATTCCATTTCTAAAATTTGGATGTGATTTTAGAAACAAAATAGAAACAGATTAGTAATGCTCATTTTGAAACGGATTGTGAGTCCATTTCTAAAATTTTGAATTTATTTTAGAAATGGCCATAATCCGTTTCTATTAGAAATGGATTGACTATCCGTTTCAGTTTTTTAGAATGTTATATGTTAGAAACGGTTATTTTCCGTTTCTAATGGAAATGGATGGACATTCCGTTGTAAAATTTTACAATGCAATTTTTTTTTATTTTAGAAACGGCCATTTTCCGTTTCTAATTGAAACGGATTGTGCATCCGTTCCTAAAGTTATGAATGATATTATTTTTGATTTTAGAAACAGCCATATTGCCGTTTCTAATTGAAACGGATTGACCATCGGTTTCAAAAGTTTAGAATTTTTTATTTTTTTTCCATTGAAACCGAGTAATTCCCACCCAATTAGTCTAAATTTAAAAACGGAATTAAAGTATCCGTTTCCAAGCATACCTTTAACTTTAATCCCCAAAAACTGAGTAATTCCCACCCAATTTCTCTTTCCCTTTTCTAACCCTAAATGACACTACAGGTCCCTTAACATCTAATATTGTCTTCCTCCTTCACCTTCTTCCCCACCCTCAGATTTTGCCTTCTTTGCCGCTGCCACTGCATTTCCTTGTCCTTCTCTTTCTTATTTGCTGCTACATTTTCCTCCTCCTTAGCCTTCACCTCTGCCTTCCTTCTCCCTCTCGTTCACCGCTGCCTCTCCTTCTTCTTCTTCTCAACTTCGATCACACCATATCAGGTTTGTTACTTCTCAACTTCTCTTATATTTGCTTATTTGTTATTATTTACTGTTGTTTGCTTCTTGTTTTCTGTTGTTTGCTTCTTGTTTGCTGTTGTTTCCAGTTGGACTTTGAAGAATCGACTTTATTTTTTTAAAACATTAGCTCCAAACGTTCTCTTCCAAACATTAGTAACTGGATCTGCTCTTAGATTTCACTCTCAGACCCAACCACCTGATTGCATGTTTCCTAGTCTCTACTGTATATATTCTCGTTACAAGTTGAACTAATACTCATGCTTGAAATTACCACTTGAAACTCAACTTTTGAAAATTTAAATTTTTATGATCTTTCATATTTTTGAAAAGTACC
>CATIWO010557901.1:0-20441 GCA_949673435.1 Macaranga tanarius | reverse complement strand
CCATCAAACTAAATACTTTTTATCACAATAAAAATATATATTGTATCAATCTTTAAGTAATTTGATAAAAATTACTTTTTTGATTATTTTTTCATTAAACAATTATTATTTAAGAAAATAATGATAAAAAAATATATAATTGTTTTCATTATTTAATAATTTAACATATTTAATATTTATAACAAATAATATAGATAATATAAGATAAATTAATATGTGATATTGATGATATGGTTAATATTTTTCTTCTTACGACTAGGTCAAAGTTCTAGTCAACGTCCACCCCAGCAAAGAGTTTTAGATTTTCAAGAGGCTATAAATTGAAGGCTAGACCACTTTCAATAAATTATGACTTGGAAACATGGTCACTTTCAGTAAGTCACTTTTTAGAGATATAGTCACCTTCAGTTTCAGAAGAATCACTCAACTACGTGATTAACAACACTCACATTCCCATTTATCCACTTCTCAACATACTTTCTAATATTCATCCAACACGTATAATGTTTTTGTCTTACAGATGACCCAATCATCATGAAACTGTTGGAAAAATTTTCAAATTAATTAAACCCTATAATCTAATCTTATGTCAAATTAATTAAGAAATAAATACAACATATGACAGCGGATGCATACCTGAATCCATAGTGCAATCCTTATAAATGTGCGGCTGGCCTTTTAGGTCAGTGCGTTTTCTCAAAGAACGCCTTTAGGTTTTCTCTCTGTATTCTTTCTACTGATGGGATATAGAAAGAAGCAATATAATGATACTAATATGTATGACCTAGGGACCATGACCACCTATATAAAGATAAGCCTATCATTAAAATAGAATTATCAATTAGTCTCTACACATTAAAGACCCACACCCTTTAGATATATCAAAGCCCAAAATTATCCAAACCTAATTAATCACTTTTAAATGAATTTAACCTTATATGACAGTCCACAATATATAATTATTCACAGATAAGCCTAATGTTAGATTAAGAATATCCAACAATCTCCCACTTGGGCTATATATGTAACCTTATAATCATGTATTGTAAAAAATAAATGTATAAGCTCATCTATCTGTTATTACTGAAATGTATCTATAACCAATCTGGTCCATCGATCAATCATATCAACATAAGATCAAAGCAGCCTTTGTTACATTTATCGTAACTCAACTTATCAATGGTCACTTATGTCGATATAACTGAATGATATAGATCATGATGTGGATATGTAGTATGAAAATTTCATGCAATGTGATCTTAACATGCCTATTTTCAACTGGTCCACTTTAAACCTTAGTGAGATCAAACCATACTGAAATTAGAGTATGAATATATCAAAAACTTTGTTTCTGCAGAAAATAACTGAAATCTATAAACTGAATATCCTCAAATGACATGACACCCATACACGTAGTATGCTTAGCACTGCTTTAGTAAGAGGATTCATAATCATGGAATTTGTACCAATATGCTCTATAGACAACTGTCCACTCTGAAATATTTCCTTCATAATAAGGAACTTGATGTATATATGCTTTGACTTCGTCAAGCTCCTATTGTTGTTAGAATATAAAACTGCTGACTTATTATCACAAAATAACTTAAGTGGCCTTTTAATGTCATCCATAATGCACAGTCCCATGATAAAATTCCGCAGCCATATTCCATGATTAGATGCCTCATAAAATGCTATAAATTCTGCTGCCATGGTTGAAGAGACTATAAGAGACTGTTTAGCACTCTTCCAAGAAATAACACCCCCAGTCAGCAGATAAATATAGCTCGACGTAGATTTCATACTATCTTAGCATTCAGCAAAATCAGAGTCAATATACCTAATGATCTCAAGCTGATCTGACCTCTGATATATGAGCATGTAGTCCTTTGTTCTTTGTAAGTATCATATGACCCATTTGACTGCTTTTCAATGGTCTACTCCTAGATTGCTTAAATATCTGCCCAACATCCCAGTGATATACAGAATATCTGGATGCGTATAAACCTAAGCATACATCAGACTCCCTACTACAAATGCATAAGAAATCTTTTGCATTTTCTTTTCCTCAAAATCATTCTTAAGGCACTGTTTGAGACTAAACCTGTCTACTTTAGCCACAGGGGTATCACATAGTTTATAATCTTGCATGCTATATCTTTTGAGAATCTTTTCGATATAGCTCTTTTGTGATAATCCAAGAATATCCCGAGAGTGATCTCGAAGTATTTGAATTCCTAATACAAAAGAGATGTCACTAAGATCTTTCTTCTTAAAATTATTAGTTAGAAAGCTCTTAGTTTCGTGTAATAAGCTTATATCATTGCTGGCAAGAAAAATGTCATCGACATATAAAACCAAAAAAATATACTTGCTCCAATAGAACTTATAGTATATGCATTCATCAACCAAATTCATCTCAAAACCAAATGAGATAATCATTTAATGAAATTTAAAATACCATTGTCGAGATACTTGCTCGAGCCCATAGATGGATTTCTTAAGTTTGCAAACCATATTCTTGAGGTCTCCAAATATAAAGTTTTTTGGCTGCACCATATAAATCATTTCATCAATGTTGCTATTAAGAAATATTATCTTTACATCCATTTGATGCAACTTAAGATTAAAATATGCCACTACTGCCATTATAATCCTAAAAGAGTCTTTTGAAAAACCAAAGAGAACGTCTTTTTATAGTCAATGCCTTTTTTCTGTGTAAAGCCCTTTATAATAAGACGTGCTTTATACCTCTCCACATTGCCTTTTGAATACCTCTTGGGATTAAATATCCATTTGCAACCAATTAGTTTCGCACCTTCTAGCAATGGGATAAGATCCCATACATTATTGTCTCTCATAGACTTTATCTCCTCATTCATGGCATCATTTTATAATCATGGGCAACTCAAGCACATTTTCGTGAGGAACTGACACCTCATTTTCAATCTCTGGAATATTATTATAGCCTCATTAATTATAATTCCTATAACACTATCACAACCTTGCTTATTATTCCCTTTAAAAAACTTGTGTACTTCCTCAAATTCTACAAAGACACTTCCTCTACTTCCTTCTTGCAATATATTCTCTTTACCAGTGCTCTCCCCCTGAAGAGCATGCTTAGAAACTTCACCTCAATAATAAGGTTCTAATTCATGAAAAGAAACATCTAAAGTCACATGTAACTTGCGAGTTTAAGGATCCTAACATCGATATCCGTTTTAAAATCTAAATATCCAATAAAAATACATCATTTTATATATGGGTCAAGTTTATTGTAGAGAGTTTTTAGTATGTGAACGTATACAATAGAGCCAAAAACTTATGGTTCAAGATTCGGGAGGTGTGGGATGGAGAGTAAGGATTACAACTTTTATAAAGGAGTTTGGAAGTTTATTACACAAAAGGGTCTTCAATTAATGAGATATGCAATAGATTTCACAGATTCTCCCCAATAAAAATGAGGCATGTTCATGCCAAAGAGAGAGGCACGTACCACTTTCAATAGTTATCTGTACTTCCCTTCAGCTAATCTATTTTGCTATAGTGTATAAGTACAAGAAGTCTGATGGTTGATCCTATGATTGCAAAACATAAATCTGCCTTTAGTATTGTGTCTCCACCATCTTATAAAATTCCTGAAAAGCTATAAATACATCACTTTTTTATGAAGTAGAGATACCTAAGTCATTCTTATGCATTCATCAATAAATGTAATAAAGAAACGAGCATTAAACATAGAAGCTATGATGCACGGACACCTCTATCAAGAGCCGTATCCCATTTCGGAAATGTTTCGGACACCGACATGTTTCGAAAACTTGTCGAAAATATTTCGGGCCATTTCTGCAAATAAGATAAAGTTTCAGGGCCGTTTCCAAAAATAAAATAAAGTTTAAGGGCCTTTTTGTTAAAAAAAATGACTTACACGAGTAGGTTTGCTATGAACAACATTGTTTATATATGATTATTGAGAAATTATATATTATTAAGGGTGTTATTATTTTATTTATAAATATAGGATAAAATGAACATTTGTTGATTTTGAGATGTGAAAGAATTTTTTTTTTTTTGTATTTATAAATGTTGTTATCATATTTTTGGACCTATTTCACAATTATTTTTATGATAAAAAATATCATTAACCATGAAAAATACACTTTTAAACTGAACTTAATTTATAATTTATATAAATTAAATTTTGTAATTTTTTATATTTATAAATTTACCCCTATATTTTTAATATTTATACATTAACTCCTATATTTTTAATATTTATAAATTGACCCCGGTGTCCCCGTTTCCTATATTTTTAAAAAAAGCCGTTTTCCCGTGTCCGTTTCTCCATTTCCCGTGTCCGTGCTACCTAGCATAGAAGGCACTTTTGTAGGACCCCAAACATCTGAGTGAATAACCATAAATGGTTCTAGGCTTTTTTTCAAACTTGGTAGATAAGAAACACGATGGCTTTTTGCAAGTTTAGAAATATCGCAATGAAAAAATGATTCATTCTCATATGAAAAAAATAAGGTTTTAATTTCTTAAGATAACCAAAGGAAAGATGACTTAATCTCCGGTGCCAGAGCCATATGTCCCTTCGATGTTTGTCTTCATTACTAGTTTGATTTGCTTGACTGAGTTTTAGTTCTCTACTTTTTGTCAGTTCTAAGTAGTAGAGTTTGCCCGCCTAACACTATAACCAAGAATCTTTCGGATTAGAATGTCTTGAAAGACCCAAAATGAAGGCTAAAAAGTTACAGTGCAAGCAAAAGCAGAAGTTATTTGGTTGGTAGATAAGAGATTATATTCAAGAGATAAAACAATAAGAACAATATCTAATGTAAGATTTTTTAAAAGAATGACAAATCCTTCTCCTATTATTGGACAGGTATTTCCATCAGCTATTGAAATAACGAATTATAGACATAGGAAAACATATTGTAACTGAGTTGGATCCCTAATCATATGGTTAGATGCACATATATCAATAATCTAAGAACTATTCTTAGAAGTTGTAAAAAATACAAAGATCTTACCATCTATACCTTAGTAAGCAATGTTCGCGGTAGGCTACGATTTATCTTCCTCCGTAGAGGTTATCATAGCTTTACCTAAATTATCTTTCGAGGTTTCTTTGTGAAGTCCCACCACTCAGGATAGCTAATGATTTCATAACATCGCTATTTTGAATGACCTATTTCACCATAATGAGAGCATACCAGACTACTAGACTTTCTAGTTAATTTATTACTTTGATTGTTTGAAGAGCCAGATGGTTGTCCTTGTTTAGTTTGGTTAACTAACATAGTTGAACTTTTAAAAATTAGATGGGAGCCTCAGCCTCCTATTATTTGTCTTTACTGGTATTCTTTTCTAACATATGTATATGTACTCTCCAAATCAAGTTTTAGGTCTTTTCTGAGGATTTTCTCCATAGACTTGATCTAATTCAGAGTCAAGTCTGCCTAGAAAAATATGAACTTGAAGCCTAACCATTGCAGTGTGCAAATGAACTACTCCTTTAATTGGTTTTTCTTGTGATATAATTCTGTGATCAATTTCTTGGAAAATAACAACAAGTTCATTATAATATATTGATAATGGTTGACCATTTTGCTTAGTCAAAAAAGATCTTTGTTTTAATTCAAAGATACAACTTTTGTCTGATGCTTCATAGAAGGTTTTGGATACAACCTCCCATATATCATTCATTGTGGGTAGACGAATGAACCGCTGCATCAGAGATGGACTCATCGAGCCAATTAGCCAACTTTTTACTTTATGATTTTCGATAATCCATGTTTTGAAATGAGGCTCTCCTGGTGCTAGTTTTTTCGCTTCTCCAGTGAGATATCCAGCTTTGTTATGTGCACTAATCTGCATCTCCATGAGTTGAGACCATAATGAGTAGTTAGTCGATCATCTAATATGATGCTGGTAGGAAAGGCATAATTGTCTTACTGGACAATAATTTGTCGTATTGGTGTTTGGACTGATTCGGTTGATTCGCCTATAGTGATGGCCATTCTTATAACAGATTTACAGTGGTGATATTTGGACATACTTTGATACCATGAAAAAACAAGGATTTCTACAAAAGATGTTATATATTTCATTCTCAAAAATGAAGGCTATATACATACAAAATACATCCTATAAGAAAAGGAAATAAAACTAACCTAAGAAACTAAATATTCTTACAGCCCAATACAATATCAATTAACAAATTAGCTGATTTCTAGAAGTAATTACAGATGAAGATCAATATACAACTAATATACAACTCATGCAGACAATTTTTCACTAAATTATCCATTAGAAATATTATTACAAAGATATATATATACTCTTTCACAATATCTTTTCTATTTTTCTCTATTTTTTAGAAAAAATCTATAAAATAAATTAATAATTATTTTAATTATATTATGCATGTGAAAAATAAATTACATGTGACTTATTAACTATATTAAATATTCACTTATTATATTTACAAAATAAATTCAATTGTATTCTTTTATTCAAGCATATCTTTTTATATATTTATACCTTTAGTATTAATTTATTCATAGTTTTTATGAATTTTTCATTATTAATTTAAATTTAAATAAAAATAACAAACTTCGTACCAAAATTTTATTTTAATTTAAAATTTTAATTGTTTAAAAAATAATAAATGAAAAGTATCACTACATATATTTTTTTTTATTACATTCATACAAATTTTAATTTTTTTAATTTTAATTTTTTTCTCATCAAATACCAACCTAATATGACAAAAATTCTAAAAATAATATAATCTTTATTTTTCTATAAAGCAATTCAATATTACAACTCTAATAGAGTTATAATTTATTACAATTTTAATAAATTTTTACTTTACTAATCATATATTTACTTCTCTGTAATATTTTTAATGTTAATGTTCTTTTAAAAGACATTAACAAATTTTTTGTTTAAAATATTATTTCTAATAATAAATTTAAAATTTTCAAAATAACATACGAAAAAAATATTTAAAATATTCTCTTAAAAAAATTAATCCACTCAACTTATAGTGTCTTTTTCTATTAGTTAATCTCTATTAATATATATATATATATATATATATTACTTTCATATGAGTAATTGCACTTCACATTTCTACCTTTTCAAATATTAATATTTTTTTTACTCCAAAAATATTATATCCACTATTTTATAAAAAAATCATTACTTTAGTTAATAATTAGTTATGATTATTAGTTTATTAAATTTTAATAAAGTTTAATAGAATATTTGAAAATCATAAGATTTCTATTTTATTTATATAAATAAATTTTATAAACTAACTTCTAAAAAAATTTATGATTATAGTTAATTATTGTATCAAAATAGCTTAGTTAATTTAAATTTAATTTTTTTCATTAAACTTTTTGTAAAACTTTTAAAAATAATATTAGCAATATTTTAGCTATATAACAATCCAATATTATAAATTCAATAGGCTTGTAATTCATTATAATTTTAATAAAATTTCTACTTAAACAACAAAATATAATTATTTTTCAATAGTTTTTTGACGTTGATACTTTTCTTTAATTTAAAAATAACAAGACTTAATAGAAACTTCTAAAATTGTATTATCTAATATGATTTATATTAGATAAAATAGAAGCACATCTAATTGAAATAGGAAAAGATATTTTTAATAAAATTAAAACTAAAATTTTAATTAATTTAATTTTTGTTAGAGATAAAATAGAAATTAACATGATTAAAATAAAAAATATACTTTCAATTAAATTAGAATCACATTTTCGTTAATTGGATTGTTATTAGAGATAAAATAAAAGTTAACCTAATTAGTAGAATAGGAAACATACTTTCAATTGAATTAAAATTACGTTTTCATTAATTTATATTTATTAGAGATAAAATAGAAGTTGACCTTAGTTGAGATAAAATAAATGTTAACATAATTAGAATAAGAAATATACTTTCACTTAAATTACAATTATATTTTAATTAATTTAATTTAATTTTCGTTATACTAAATTATCTGATACTTATAGAATAAACAATTGACTTCATCAAAATAGAAAATAAAATTTAATATATTTTTAATTAAATTAATTTTGATTAATAAATTACTAAATTATCCGATTCTGACATAATAAAGACGTATTTGTAAATTTGCATAACCCCATCGGTATATTTATATTTATACTAATACTAATAAATAACTACATGTTTTGCACGTGAATAAAAAAATTTCACAATCGTGATGGTACCTAAAATATTAAATATTTATATTATTATTTAATAAAATTTCTAAAAAAAATAAAATTATTTTTTATTTCTATAGCAACTCAATATTATATACTTAATAGATTATAATTAGGAGTGAGCACGATCCGGTTCGGTTCGGAGAATGCAATTCTCCGGAATTGCTCCATAGTATCGAAGATTTAAAAATTAAGGCTCCAAAATTGCTCCAAATTTTCGATTCGGGATAGTTCGGAAATTAAAAATTTCGGTTCAATTCGGTTCAGATATCGGTTCTTCTCTAAATTAAAAAATAAATAAATAAAGATATAATTCAAATCAAATTATTAAACTCCAAACCATTTCATAATTTTATTATAAAATTAAATAATTTTTAATACTTTTATTTATCATTATTTTTTATTATAAAAATTTTATTAACATATATATAATACACTCTAATACACCATACAATTAAATTATTTTAAAACACAATAAAATAAATATTAAATTAGTAAATAATATTTCAAAATATTATAATATAATTTATGTTGAAAAATTTAAATTTATCTTCAATAATAAAATTCTAATTTAATATACTTTTTAATAGTTATGGGGTAGTTATTATTATTCTTGAGTTTCTTTTGACATCATGAGATTTATGATAGGAAGGATCAAATCCTTTAGTTCCTTCACAATATTCTCATCTTGACTCTTAAAAAAACCTTGCCTTTCTACCATATTTGTCACTAGAATGTGTAGAGGTTTAAAAGTTATTTGTTTTTGAGTTTTGCTCTTCTCCTTGAGACCTACTGTTGAGGACGAATGAACTTCATTGAATAGTTGTTTTCCTTTTTTGCTAAATTCTTTATTGGATAGTACTTTTGAATTATCTTCAACTTATACTTGATCATTTATCCTCACTTCAAAGTAAAACTTGGCATCTGTATAGTATGATTCTGCTTCATTGAATGGATTGGTATCTGCCACAACTTTTCTTACTTTACCATTTTTGTAATATTTTAAGCATTGATGAAGCGTAGAGGGAACTACCATATTTTTATGAATCTAATGATGCCCTAATAATATGTTATAAGTTGTTCTTGCTTCAATGATGTGTACTAGAGCACTTGATTATATACCATCCATATAAATATCAAGATGAATTTTACCAAAAGTTCTTTGACTGCATTGATTAAATCCTTGAATCATCAATCAACTTTTCAGCAAGTCATCCATAGGTATGCTAAGTTGCTTTATTGTCCTTTGTGACATTATGTTAACAGCTGATCCATTGTCCACCAGAATTCTCTTAGTCTTTTTTATTCTCGAATGAACCCTGTGATGAAAAACTGTCGATTGTGAAACTTTGGCCCAAGCAGCAAATTATCACTAATAAAAGTGATTTTATCTACACATGTACTGTAAGCATCATGATGAGGATTTATCTTATTTTCTTTAGCATTTGTCTCATTCTCCCCTTTAATTTGATAACATGAAAGCGCATTCAAAACTCCTCCAAAACTCTTTGGCATATATTCAGACAAAGTTATAGGGTGTCTAGCCTTTTGAAAAATACCTTTTATCTCAAGACATGGGAAAGTTTTTCTCAATTTTATGAACTTAGCCTTTTTTTGGTTTGCCACTATTGGTGCTTGGAAAAGCACTTTTACTATTCTAACTCTCTTTAGGACTAACTTTGAGTTGGAAATATTTTTCTTTCTACCCCATCTGTGAGTAACAAGGATCCACCCTTCATCATCAAGTTCATCACTTGGAACAATGCCCCCAATAGTAGGTCGCATATTTGATTTTGACATATTTTGTGTAGTATCCTGCCTTAGAGATTAACTAGCTTACTAATAGATTTATGGACTTAATTGTAATAAAAAGTAAGTTTTTAGGGTTAATTTGTGCCTAAGGAATATTATAGTGGTCAAATGGTTAATTTACAAAAAAAAGGCTTCTCATTTATGCCATTTTCTTCTTTTCCTTATCTTATTTGCCATTTTCTTCTTCCTGTAGCTTCATCATCTCCATCCTTTTTCTTTTCTTCTCAAACTTTCAATTCATCAACTTCAAACAATCGATTTAAGCTTCTATTTACCAATTCAAGATTGATATATATGGATTTTTAGCAAGTTAATCTACATCAACTTTTAAACTTTTGGTTTATAAAAGAAAATTTTAATGTTAATCAATTTTATTAAGTTTTAAGCTTTGTTTATGCTAAAATAGACCCCCTATGATGTTTAGAATAGTGTTTGGAATTGAATTGTGTTGAAAATTGGTGAAAATATGTAGAAATGGTCATTTTCGATTACAGAACCCGTCTGCAACTGGCTAAGATAATGCCACAATGTAGAGGCGGCGCCTCAATGACCCTTTTTTAGCCTCAAACCCTAAATTGAGCTATTTTGAACCATTTTTATGGTCCTATACTATATCTTCTAGCTGTAGATTGATTAAATTGAGTAGAATTTAGATGTTTAGCTTATATTCTTATACATTTGCTTCTGGATGTTAGGAGCAACCTCAACCTCAGCTGTAGAGCCTAGGTCAGAGTCGGATAGGTAGTTTAGCTTCAGCAGACCAGGTATATATATATATTTATGTATGTAAAGATATTAAAATATTTTCTATAATATAACAACTGATGTTTCCTTACAAATAAGGTTTTATCAAATATTAGTTTGAAAAGCATGATATTACAAGTTACATTAGCCTTTACAATGAAAATTGGGAACATGTAGCAATATACTTGTTATTGAAATCGTTAAAGTATTTTAAAGAATGACTGTGTTTGTTATTATTATTTTATAACATGATTATTCTCAGTAGTGTTTTGATACTAGCATTAGCTTAATATTCAGCTATTATATTTTATTAACAATTTGATATATGCGAATGACATAATTTATAATCAAAGCCTATACACTCATAATATGTAGCCTTAGATTATACCATGATGATTGGTGTCGTATTTCAATAATATTACTTAGCAACTATCTTGAGGACATCACTTGGTTGTACACATAGACTTGGGGGTATACAATCTGGTGGTTAGCCCTTGGAGGACAGCTCTGCATATGCGTATAACCAGCATTATATATATACACTTGGGTTGCCAATGTTATCATTGCGCCCAATGTATCAGCAATCTAGCATAATCTTTTGGTTACATATTAAATGAGTGTATGGATTAAAATAATTATGAATGTTATTTCAGTTTTATAGCAACTGTATGACATTATATTATTTCAGCTAGTAACAAATTATCTTACATATATATATTATTTTATGTTATTTCAACAGCTTAATAACTATTTTCATATAGTTATGATTATATCTTTACTATTACTTTTGCAAATAGCTAATATTCCCATCTTACTTTAGTATACTTTATTTTTAGACCACTCAATGAGTATTTCTATACTTACCACTCTTATTTTAAAATATTTTCAGATTCAGTGGAGTTCCAGCAGTAGTATCTCGTAGGACCTATTTGGGGTGTTCACCGGTATCTAGAAGAGGTTGCGCCAATCAACTATGTATGTGGTCTTTTAGGTTTACCTTTAAGTTTGTACTGATAATATATATATATATATATATATATAATCTGAGGATGTTTAAAGGAGATTTTTATTACGTTTAATAACAGCTCTATTTTAAGTTTTATCTTGATGTTTAAGTAAATTGGCAATATAGATATGATTTATATTCTACTACTAGCATTAGCACCAGCCCAGTATTTTCAGCATTTTAGCATGTCGCTCTTGCTCATTAGCTAGCGGAGTAGGTGTGACAACTTTTGGTATCAAAGCTTAAATTTTACAGTTTGCCTAGTTTTAATAGTTTATATGGTGTTCTATCTCTAGAATAGAATTATGAGGTCTAAAATTTTATTTTTATTGTGTTTTTATAGAACAATGCCGCCGAGACTTAGAGGTGGTAGAGGTCATGGAAATCATAGCTGCGTCGCTAGGATTGCTGATATTGGCCAACCTCATAGGAATCCTCCAGATCATCCTGAGAGAACGGATATGTATCTGTTAGTAGAGGGGAATACGTGGATTCCACCTCTGGTAGTGTATTAGGAGCATATCCAACTGCCCCACAGCCACAATATATTCCTGCACCTCTAGCTCATCCTCCACCAGTTCCATCTGAACCGCAACTAGCGCAGTTAGTACCTCCTTTTTAGGCTGATGCTGGTATGGGTGCTCTTATGACCCAAGCTTTTGTGGCTGCCATGACTACTCGGGAACAATATCATGATCACTGGATAATTATGGATCGTGCACATAAATTAGGTGCATATGATTTTGAGGGGTCTATAGATGGTGGGCTAGCTGATGAATGGTTAAAGAAGCTAGAGAAAGCTTATATGATATTAGGATTAACAGGGGTTAAAAAGGTGCAAAATGTGCATGGATATATAAAGGGACTAGCAAATGATTGGCTATCTAGAGTTTGCCATTTATATGGTGAGAGATTGACATGGAACATGTTTTTCACAGAGTTCCATAAGGAGTATTTGACTGACAATAATAAGAAAAGCAAGCATGAGGCATTCTTTAATTTGACTTAAGGTAGTTTGTCAGTCAAAGAATATGCAGATCGATTTGAGAATTTATATCATTTTGAGTCTGAGATCATGCCTTCAGAGGAAATTAAGTGTGATAAATTCAGGAGTGGATTGAAGGAATATATAAAAACTGGAATAGCGTGGTATGAAGGAAATGATTTCCAGAAACTAGTTCAGAAGACACTTGCTTTTGAGAAAGCAAGAAAGGAAGAGATAGAGCAAGAATAGAAAAAATAAAAGATTCACTCCTAGTTTCTCTCAGAGTTTTAGAGATAGACCAGCCAATAGAGGAGCTAACACGTTACCACCTAGACCAGGTTATAGTGGCAGTGGCCGAGGTTCACACATGAATTATGGGCAACAAGCAAATTAGCCTCAGACGAGTCAGAGTTCTGTAAGGCAGCCAGTTGGTAGTTCTGCCAATACCTAAAGGCAAGCTTGGAGAGGTGTGCCACAAAATAACCAAAGGAGATTTACATACCCTCAATGCTCGAGTTGTTGCAAGTTTCATGAAAGGGAATATAAGAAAAGGTCATTGGGTTGTTATGAGTATGGTGAAGTGGGTTATATCAAAAGAGATTATCCTTTACTAATGTAATCTGGCGGCTTAGGGTGAGGGACTGCAGTTCCCAGGAATCAGAGTAGTAACAGGAATGTTCCACTAAGTAGACAAACTACAACTGATTCTAGCCTTAGTATTAGCAGAGGTAGAGGTAGTGTTGTTGCTTCAACACCTCAACAAGGCTAGAATACCCAGCAGAATTATCTTTTAGCTCAGGCTTGAGTGTTTGCTATGACGTAAGATGAAGCATTGGCATCTCCAGAAGTTGTTACAGGTATGTTAACTATTCTTGACCGAGATGCTTATATGTTATTTGACCCAGAAGCCACACATTCTTTTGTGTCTCACTCTTTTGCTTTGCATACTAATCTTAAGCCTAGTTCCTTAGATGCTAAGATGATTGTTAGTAACCCTTTGGGAAACTCTAAGGTTTGTGGGGAAATGTATAAGGATTGTGTAGTTAAGATAGGTGAGCATAAGCTCTTAGCAAACTTAGTTTCCATACAACTTTAAGGTTTAGATGTAATGTTAGGCATGGATTGGCTATCTCACCATTATGCTACGGTGGAGTATTTTAAAAAGATGGTAGAGTTTAATCGCCCTGGGGAAACAAAATTTTCTTTTCAAGGAGTATGATATACTCTTCCCTCTTATTTGATATCCACCATAACTGCAAGGAAAATATTGAGGAAGGGTTATCAGGCATATCTTGCTTATATGGTTGACACTATATCCGAAGGGCCGAAATTAGAAGATATTCCAATAGTATGTAAGTTTGGAGATATTTTTCCAGAAGATCGTCCAGGTTTACCCCCAGATAGAGAAATAGAATTCTCTATCAATGTGATCCCTAATACAACTCCTATTTCTCAAGAACCTTATAGAATGGCTCCAGCAGAATTAAAGGCATTGAAGATTCAATTACAGGAGTTATTAGATAAGGGTTTCATTAGGCCTAGTGTATCACCATAGGGAGCACCAATATTGTTTGTTAAGAAAAAGGATGGTTCCATGAGGATATGTATAAGTTACGGATAGGTGAACAAGGTTACGGTGTGTAATAAGCATCCATTACCTCGTATTAATGATTTTTTTGATTAATTACAAGGAGCTAAAGTTTTCTTAAAGATTAATTTGAAGTCTGGATACCATCAACTGAAAATTAAAGAGATGGATGTACCTAAGACGGCTTTTAAGACACGTTATGGATATTATGAGTTTCTTGTTATGCCGTTTGGATTAACTAATGCACCAGCTACCTTTATGGATCTCATGAATAGAGTATTTCAGGAATATCTTGATAGATTTGTGATTGTATTTATAGATGATATACTGGTATATTCTCGAAGTAAGGAAGAACATGAAGACCATTTGAGGATAGTTTTACAAACTTTGAGAAGTAAGCAACTATTTGCTAAATTAAGCAAATGCGAGTTTTGGTTAGACCAAAATAATTTCTTAAGGCATGTTATATCGGCAAAAAGAGTTTATGTAGATTCTAAGAAAGTTGAGGCAGTAGTTAAATGGGAACAACTAACTAATACCACAGAAGTAAGGAGTTTCTTGGATTTAGCTGGATACATTTGATTTCTCTATCATAGCAACTCCATTAATGAAATTGTTAAGGAAAAATGTAAAGTTTGTATGGACTAAAGAGTGTCAAAGGAGTTTTGAGGAACTCAAAGAATGTTTAACTTCTGCACCAGTATTAACTCTTCCTGATAGTGATGGTGAATTTGTGATATATAATGATGCTTCTAAGAAAGGATTGGGTTGTATTCTCATGCAACATGGAAAGGTTATAGCATATTCTTCTAGACAATTGAGGCCGTATGAGTTAAACTATCCTATCCATAACTTGAAATTAGCAGCTATAGTGTTTGCTCTTAAGACTTGGAGGCATTATTTATATAAAGTGATGTGTCAAATTTTTACAGATCATTAATTTCTTAAATACCTCCTTAGCTAAAAGGAGTTGAATTTGAGGCAAAGATGATGGATTGAGTTATTAAAAGACTACGACTGTACTATAAAGTATCATCCTGGCAAGGCAAATGTTATAGCAGATGCTCTTAGTTGGAAATCCTATAGTAACTTAACTCATATGAAGTCTGAGCAATTTTCTTTGTTTGTGGAACCTCAAGCTATGAATGTGGATATGAAGTTAGATAACCAGGGAACATTGCTTACAACTCTCAAAGTTAGACCCGTTCTGGTAAAAAGAGTTAAGGAAGCTCAAACTCAAGATGCTCATTTATATAAGGTTATTGAAAAAGTAAAAAGTGGGTCACGAATTGATTTTTCTCTTGGAGAGGATGAAATTTTAATGTTTGGAGAAAGAATTTACATTCCAAATGTAGAAGATTTGAAGCGAGAAATTATAGAGGAGGCACATTATTCTACATAGTCAATACATCTAGGTAGTACCAAGATGTATCAAACACTTAAGGAAAACTATTAGTGGTAGGGTATAAAGAGAGATATAGTAAGCTATGTAGTAAGATGTTTATTTTGTCAATAAGTAAAAGCTGAAAATCAACATCCATCAGGTCTTCTGCAACCACTTCCTATTCCAGAATGGAAGTGGGAGTATATTACCATGGATTTTATAATAGGACTACCTCGTACGCAGCAAGGACATGGAACAATATGGGTGATAGTGGACAGGCTCACTAAATCAGCTCACGTTTTACCGGTCAAAGTGGATTATTCATTGGATAAGTTAGCACAAGGGTATGTGAATGAGATCATAAGACTTCATGGTATACCAATCTCTATTGTATCGGATAGAGATCCCCACTTTACATATAGATTTTGGCCCAATTTGCATCAGGCTATGGGTACAAAGTTGAAGTTTAGTACTTCTTTTCACCCACAAACTGATGGTCAATCAGGAAAGACTATTAAAAATTTAGAAGATATGTTAAGGGCATATGTGATGGAATTTAAACGAATCTAGGATAAACACTTGCCACTAATAGAATTTTCTTATAACAATAGTCATCATGCAAGCCTTAGTATGGCACCTTATGAAGCATTGTATGAAAGGAAATGTAGAACTCCAGCATATTATAATAAGGCAGGGGAAAGAAAACTTATGGGACTAGAGATTATGCAGTTGACCATAGGTAAGATTGAGTTAATCTATAGTAGATTAAAAGTAGCTTAAGACAAGCATAAAAGTTATGCTGATTTGAAAAGAAAAGATATTAAGTTTAATGTAGGTGATAAGGTATTCTTAAAGATATCTTCGTGAAAAGGTATAATCTAATTTGGGAAGCATGGAAAGTTGAGTCCTCATTTTATCGGACCTTACGAAGTGATTAAAAGAATTGGACTTGTAGCATATTGGTTAGCTTTGCCTCTAAAATTGTCTCAGGTGGATGATGTTTTCCATGTATCTATGTTGAGAAGGTATAGGAGTGATCCTTCCCATATACTGAAACCATAGCCGATTAAATTAGAGGAAGACTTGACTTATGAGGAAGAGCCCATAGAAATCTTAGCTAGAGAAGAGAAAGTTTTGAGGAATAAAGTGATTCCATTAGTTAAGGTTTTATGGAGTAATCATTCTAAAGAAGAGACGACATGGGAGAGAGAAGAAGATATGCAGATTTAATATCCTCATTTCTTTACCTCATAGGTATGCAAATTTCAAGGATCAAATTTCTTAAGAGGGAAAAAATTGTAACATCCTACCCTAGAGATTAACTAGCTTATTGATAGATTTATAGACTTAACTGCAATAAGAATTAAGTTTTTAGGGTTAATTTATGCCTAAGGAATATTATAGGAGTCAAAATGGTTATATTACAAAAAAAGGCTTTCCGTATATGCCATTTTCTTCTTTTCCTTATCTCATTCGCTATTTTTTTCTTCCTGTAACTTCGTCATCTCCGTCCATTTTCTTTGCTTCTCAAACTCTCAATTCATCAACTTCAAACAATCGATTCAAGCTTCTATTTACCAATTCAAGATTGATATATACGAATTTTTAGTAAGTTAATCTACATCAACCTTTAAACTTTTGGTTTATAAAAGAAAATTTTGATGTTAATCAGTTTTATTGAGTTTTAAGCTTTGTTTATGCTAGAATAGACCCTATGATGTTTAGAATAGTATTTGGATTGAATTGGTGTTGAAAATTGGTGAAAATATGTAGAAATGGTCATTTATGGTTGTAGAACCTATCTGCGACACACTAAGGCAACTCCTCAATGCGCATAGAGGCGGTGCCTCAGTGTCCCTTTTTTAGCCCCAAACCCTAAATTGAGCAATTTTAGACTATTTTTCGGGTCCCATACCATATCTTTTAGCCGTAGATTGATTAAATTGAGTAGAATTTAGATGTTTAGCTTGTATTCTTATACATTTGCTTCTGGATGTTAAGAGCAACCTCAACCTCAACTGTAGAGCCTAGGTTAGAGCTGGATAGGTAGTTTGGCTTCAACAAGCCAAGCGAGTGGTTATATATATATATATATAATTAGTTTTGAAGCTAAGTACATATATATTTATGTATATAAAGATATTAAAATGTTTCCTATGATATAACAACTGATATTTCCTTACAAATAAGGTTTTGTTAAATATTAGTTTGAAAAGCATGATATTACAAGTTACATTAGCCTTTACAATAAAAATTAGAAACATGTAGCAATATATCTATTATTGAAATAGTTGAACTATTTTAAAGAATGACTGTGTTTGTTATTATTATTTTATAATATGATTATTCTCAGCAGTATTTTGATACTAGCATTAGGTTAATATTCAGCTACTATATTTTATTAATAGTTTGATATATGTGAATGACATGATTTATAATCAAAACTTATACACCCGTAATATGTATCCTTAGATTACACCATGATGACTGGTGTCTTATTTCAGTAATATTACTTAGCATCTGTCTTAGAGACAACACTTGATTGTACACATAGCCTTGGGGGCATACAATCGCGTGGTTAGCCCGTGGAGGACAGCTCTGCGCATGCGTATGACTAGCATTATATATATACACTTGGTCTGTAAGCGTCTTCATTGCGCCCAATGTGTCAGCAATCTAGCATAATCTTTTAGTTACACATTAAATGAGTGTATGGATTAAAATGATTATGAATGTTATTTCAGTTTTATAGCAACTGTATGGCATTATATTATTTCAGCTAGTAACAAATTAGCCTACATATATATATATATATATATATATATATATATATATATATATATATTATTTTATATTATTTCAACAGCTTAATAATTATTTTCATGTAGCTATGATTATATCTTTATAATTCCTTTAGCAAATAGTTAATATTCCTATCTTACTTTAGTATACTTTATTTTTAGACCACTCAATGAGTATTTATGTACTCACCACTCTTATTTTAAAATATTTTTAGATTCAGTGGAGTTCCAGCAGTAGTAGCTCGTAGGACCTATTTGAGGCATTCACCATTGTCTAGAAGAGGTTGCGCCAATCAACTATGTATTTGGTCTTTTAGGTTTACTTTTAAGTTTGTGTTGATAATTGATCGTGGATTGTATATATATATATATATATATATATATATATATATATATATAATCTGAGGATGTTTAAAGGAGATTTTTTATTATGTTTAATTACAGCTCTATATTAAGTTTATCTTGATGTTTAAGTAATTTGGTAATATAGATATGATTTATATTCTAATGGTAGCATTAGCACCAGCCCAACATATTTAGCATTTTAGCATGTCACACCTGCTCATTAGTTAGCGGAGTGGGTATGAAATTTTGACGCATAATCACTCTTTGCATATAAGGAGAAAATTCAATAGTTATTGGATCAAATGATCTAAAACTTATTATTGAACTTTTGAATGTCATGCAAGGACTAGAATTTGTAATAGTAGTTATATTTGTACTAGTTTCCTCTTCATCAAAAGTAATTTCTCCTCTTTTTTGCAACTCTATTATTTTATTCTTAAAGACAAAGAATTTTTTCACTAGATGGCCAATCAAACAATAATACTTATAGTAGTTTGGATTATTAACTTGATTAGCCTCATTAAGACGTTTCATCTCTGGGAGTTCAATAAGATTTGCTTCAAGTAATTCATCAAACATTCTTGAAACATCAGAGTCAGCAAAAAGGTACTTCCTCTCTTATATTTCCTTTACAGAAATCTTTTGCTTCTCTTGTGATTGAGTAGCGGCGGTAGGTTTTACCTCCTTCTTCTTTTTAGACTTAGAATTTATTTTGATAGATACTCCGCTGGTTGTCAAAGATGGCTTGCTTTCAAACTTTGTATTTGATTTAGTAGTTTTACACACCTCTTGCTATCTTTACCCTTGTTTGGATTTTGCACAAGAATGCTTTGATTTCTAGTATCCGAAATACTAAGCTCCATGTCATGAGCACAAGTAGCTAACTCTTTAAAAGTGCTTAGCCTTACTTCTTATAGAATATAGGACAAACCTCATTTCATATCTTTGATACACATCTCAATGGCAGATGATTCAGAAAGCCAATATTTACAATTTAAACTAAGACCTATCCACCTTTGGATGTAATCAATGACAGGCTCATCTTTCCATTGGCGAGTAGCAGTAAGTTTAATCATGCCAACTATACAGCGAGTGCTATAGAAACGATTAAGGAATTCTCATTCTAATTGCTCCCAATTGTCTATCGAGCCAGGCTTTATGTCAGTGCACCAATCTAAGGCCTTACCTTTCAATAAATGAACAAATTGTTTAACAAGTAAATCACCATTTGTGCCAGTATTATTACAAGTTTCAACAAAGTGAGCAACATGTTGTCTTAGATTGCTGTTGCCATCAAATTATTGGAACTTTGGCAGTTGATAATGTCACGCCTTCACCAAAACTTCTCCATTTACACACATAATTAAGGATTTAATGATAATAAAGGTATTACTTAACAACCACATCACAATACTTGATATATATATATAAAAACGTTATACAGCTCGAGTTCATCATAATATTACATAAAAATTCTATTATCAATTTCTTTATCAGCATTGTCTACTG
>CATIWO010557810.1:0-10038 GCA_949673435.1 Macaranga tanarius | reverse complement strand
ACCCAGCTACATGCCCAGTAACTTTACAGTATTACTGGATCATTTAGGTGCAGCAATTGTGGACTTGTTTTTTACTACTGAAAATAAGGAAGGAGTTAATTGGGTTCAGTTTTTAAGAGGTTATTTGAAATGTTGTGGAAGAATGACTGCATCAGTGGCACTAAATTTGCTGTTGGAACTAGTTTCTAGAGCCTATGCAAAAGCTGGGCTTGCTTTGAAACTAGAATTTGAATGGATTGATGATGCTGATTGTAAGATAAGTGGGTCTCTTTTGGCCACTGATGTTGTTATGCTTCTTTGGGTATGTTGGACTATGTTGTGGGATTCCAAAACTTCAAAAGGGAAAAGGAAAGGAAATTTATGTCTTCCAGGTGTTAGTCATTTGGTGTTATCAGCAGTTGTTTCATGTGTTGAAGATTCTGGTGGCTTGAATTTATGGGATTGTGATATCTTAACCTTGGATGTTCAAATCCCTACCGGGAAGTTTCTTACCTGGGCTTTGACAACGGTGCCAACCCTTACGGATTGCTTCATGCAATTTTTCAATGCTAAACTTCAAAATTCAGATTCTCTAGAGGTATATTTAGTTATACTGACACTTGTGCTTTGTTAATATTTTGAATCTATCTAAATGTTGTTGTAAGCAAGAAGCATAGTTTATGTCATTCATTTATTCCTATCTATATAATTTTGAAAAATTAAGCAAGTTTTGGTTATTTGTCCTTAAATTGTCCACAAGGTCCTTACAACAGCAGCCTTACCACAATTGCAATTCATGGTATTAAGTTAGTAAGAATTTGATTTTTGATTTCTTCTTTTCCCAATCTTATATTTGCTTCTTCCTTCTCTTAATCTTTATTCTTTCTTTCTAGTATAATTAAGAGGGAAGCTAGGTGCATAAATTTTTCCCTCTCAGAAGAAAACAACTTTGTCCATAATTTTCCCTTATTTTCTTGTAAAATATTTTATAATATATGTGTTTTGAACATGTCAAGGATAACGTACATGTCATCAACTCAATATGAGCTAACTTACAAAGTGACTGCCACATCACATGCTTCTGTTAATTTTGACAGACGAGGACCAACGGTGAAAATGTTAAAAACTTTATGAACTCAATTGAAAACTTTTAGACTTATAGGACTTAATTGAAAATTTCATATAACTTTTAGGAGTACCAATGTCATTATCCCTTTGGTTGATTTCTAATGGGGTAATTTGCAACTAGAGTCCCTAATATTTTAGCCAAATTTCAATATCATCCTAAACATTTAATTTGTTACTTAAAACTCTCATAAAGCCCTTCTTATCTTTTTCGGCTTGAAAACTCATTGGTGCGCTAACTTCTACACATATTAGTTAGTAATGGTGTCAAGGTAGGTCAATGTGCCGGCGCGTCCTTAAAATGAAAAAAAAAAAAAAAAAAAAAAAAAAAAAAAAAAGAACTAAAATTAACATTTTAAGAATTTTTAATGTTAAATTGATGGTAATATTTAATTAAAATGTTAAGGATGAGAAATACAAATTAATATTTCTAATATACAATTGGATTTTTATTGAAATGACTTACCAATTCCTTTTAAAAAAACTTAACTCGAAATCAAGAGAGTGAATTTTTTTGCATTCAAAAATATTATTGTTAAACCACTCCATCACTAGCAATTAATTAAAATTAATTTTAAAATGTTGTGATGTACAAAAATTTTCTAATGTGCAATTGGGATTTCATTGAAATTAGAAAAATGACTTAGAATTAATTTTTAAATGAATTACACATATAGTATTTGTTGTGCATTCAATTAACAAAAAATTGACATGTATTTAGAATAACATTATAACCGAAAGTAATGTATGTATAAAAGCCAATATAAAATAAGAGATTAGGATCTCAGCTCAGATGCTGAGAAATGTTGTTTGAGATGCCATGGTAATTTGACACCTTCAAATTAAAAATCGACCTTTATTTCATTGAAACTGAGACTTTGTATATTTTACTACTACAACAGGAAATTGTTCAACTTAACCATCTAGCTTTGACAACTTTGCTGAATTTTCACCTCTAAAATGTAATACATACGACATTCCCATGGCCACTCGGAGCTGAACTGATGCTTCTCATAAACTATTACAATATGACATTTCCATGGTGGCTCAGAACTGATATCAACATATGCTTCTCCTAGAACCATAACAGAGCCACTGAACTACTGCACAAGAGGGTATAATAATATGTTAAAACTGATTGAGAAAGGGAAAATGAGATAGATGTCTTTGAAGCTCGATATCTCTGGATAGAAGCTCTCGAAATGATAGATAGTGGTGTTGTTCATTTTACTCGGCTGATATTGTATCGGCTTGACTCTCCCCATTTAGTAATGGGGGGTCTAGTTCTTCTTCAATTGCATCTTTAACAACATGCATAGGATTCAGGAAGCTTGGTTGATTTGTTGAAGAAAGAAGTCTTGCCCACATTCTATCAGTAATCACAACTCTATTCCTTGTTTCAGTCACCCTCTGCATGTATCATGTGTATACATATATATGAAATTAATTCAAGAAAAGTGCGCAACCACTTGAACATAGATACATATATGAGACATAAGCAATGTAAATCATAAGCATAGCTGCAAGACTTCTGAATCTCATGTAAAGTCAAACGGATGATTGAACATGAATGACAATAAACCAATTGTATAGAAACTTACATGAAATGGTATGTAAGCATGTCTTCCATTAATAGGACCCACTGTGAACCCTGTATATCCTGCCATTGCACCATGAATGGCACTCTGAGCCAGTAGAGTGCAGTATACATTATCAGATGCATTGCTTGGAACCGCACAGATCATGTAAGTAGGATCTGCCATACAGGCAATACACTGCTTAAATTCTCAATGATTGTTTCATAATAGCCACTGCATTAAACATAAATAGTAGATATGAAGGAAAATTTTAGTTGACTAACCAATGTATTTGAGAGTGATAATCATCTTTTCGACTTTTGCAAAGTGATCCTGCAAAAGCAATGGGTTAATTGTTAACAAGCACATAAATTATGATATATGTCACTTAAAGGATACTGCAAAATAGTAGCATTCATACTTTAATCTTCTGGGAAATCCACAGACCAACATCTTGGAGTAGCTTGTTTCCTGAATCATCTTGCTTTTCCATGGTTTGCATAATTTCAGAAAGCAGCTCATGTCCTGCACCTTCAGCAATTACAATAACCATGTGACCATGTTCTTTTAGCCTTTTTCTAATGCATTCAAACAGTCCACCAGGGCCTTCAAGGTAAAAGGGTGATTCTGGAATCAAGCAACAGTCTACATCTCGGCTGGCAAGAGTTGCATACATCGCTATAAATCCTGAGCAAGAAAGTTATTTTAAGAACAAGATGTTTAAGTATCTAACATGTCAAACGACAGTGGCATACGGTTCTCTAGGAAGTAACAGAAATGATGCCTATTTGCGTCTTTACTGTCTCTTAAAGCACATCTAGCTCTCTCTTTCAAAAAAAAATATTATTCAAAAGCTTAAGATGCAGCTTGATTATGCTACCAACATGATATCACTCAAATTCTCAAGATACAGAGCTCACCACTATGCCGGCCCATTAACTTGACAAGGCCTATACCATTCTCATAGCTCTCTGCTTCAACATGCGCTGCATTAATAGCTCGCTGAGCCTCCTCAACAGCAGTATCAAAACCAAAGGACTTGTCTATAACCTAAATTAAAAAGTGCATAATAACCATTAGGAACAAAGTTGCCAGTTTGCACTTTCTCTGAGATTGATTGAGTTGTGTCTGTGTTCCAGAAGTTCTGACAAGAAGAATACCGGGATGTCATTATCGATTGTCTTTGGAATCCCAGCCACAGCAACTTTGAGGCCTCGTCTTCTGATTTCCTGCTTGGAGATATGTTACATATTTAATTACATCCAATGCTAGAACATTCTAGGATAATATATAAAATCAACTTATGCACACAAATACTCTGGAAAAAAATTTGCAAAAATCCTTGTCTGTATGCAGTCTATGGCTACCTCAAAAATCACTGAAGCTCCTCTTTGAGTTCCATCCCCTCCGATTATATACACCTGCAATACATTATCATCCTTATTCACACATATGAACTGCTTGCTATGCTAGGGACATGAACTAAAAGAAAATTACTATAGGCGGAAAAATCATACTTGGTTTATGCCACGGTCCTGAATGCTGTCAACTATCTTTGATGTATCATATCCTCCTCTTGAGGTGCCAAGAATGGTGCCGCCACGCTTATGGACATCATTCACAGCCTTTGGAGATAAAGGAACTGTATTCCTAGCATAAAATCCCTTGAATCCTCCCTGTATCCACAAATTAAACCTCTTGCCAATATTCACATATATGTACTACACTAAACTAGTATACTTGCTATTGAGAAAATCATTCATCAAGGATATTATTATTTTACCTCAATCCCAAGAATTCTGTTGACACCATACATGTAATGTAAGCCACATACTAATTCCCTAATCACTGTGTTTAAACCAGGACATAGACCACCACAAGTCACAATACATGCGTGCACTTCATCTGACTTGAAATACACCTGAGAAACAAAGCAGTAATAAACATATCACTGATCTAACATTCATCAATGCAAAAACCAAGTTGAGGTTAAAATCTAAACCTTCTGACGAGGACCACCACGCCTGAAGTGTGTTCCTCTTGAGCTCTCTTTTTGTACAACAACCTGCGCACGCATTAAACAGAACAAAACCAAAATCATTGCAGTGATTGGTTAGCATATATTAATCCCATCAGGAACAAATCATGTACAAATTTTCAAGCTAAAAACTGAATTCCTGCAAAATCATCTCACTTGTGGCTTAGATTTTCATTTCTTTTAAAAAACCCTTTTGAATTCTTTCATTTTTAGACCTTTCAAACACTATGAACATGTAATTAATAACAAATTTGGTAATTAAATTTACCTTGAGAGCTACAGTATCATCTTCATCAACAAAATACTGCCTGGCAAAAACAGAATTTTATGATATATGAATTAACATTTTCCTCTAATCATATAAGGAACAATTCTCCACAGCATCAAAAGTTAAGCAAGCTTTAAGGATATATAGAAACTTACTCAACAGCTGAATATGCAGGATTGTCTTGTAAAGGATTGGGATATGTCTACATCAAAGACCAAAACAACAAGAATAAACTAATAAACAAAAAAACAACTCCAAGAAAAAAATAACAAACTGAAACAATCTTTAATTACTGGGAGATTATGATCAGGTATATAATCTTTCAAATGGGGAACATCTTCAAGAACGTAACCAGCTGGACCAGTGACAATTTTAGGCTCATACTTGGTAGAATTTATCATACTTTCTTTAGCAGAATCGTCTCTAGTAGTAGTGTTAGTAGAGTTACTTGACGGTGAAGAGAAGGTGGTCAAGAAATAATAAGGCTTGTAGGCATGATCATGGGTTGCATGGTGATAAGAGTTTGTAGGATCAAAGCACCGAAACCTTGGAGTAGAGAGTGAAGCTGAGCTAGAAATGGTGTCCATTTTTTTTGTTGGCTTGGTGTGCATGTGAATGTTGGGGGAAGGTGGAGAGGCCTATTTGTAGCCGTTGATTGGATGTTAATGAATGGTGGAGATTTTTTTATATTTTAAATGGGAAATATGGTTTTAAAAAGATGAATAAAAATAAGTGAATTGTTGGCAAATTTATGGAAATGGTGGAAGGAGGTGTCAAAATATTAGAAATGTGCTGAGAGGAGAGCAATGGCATTTGCCAAAAAAAAAATACGCCTTTAAAATCTTCTATTAAGAATGGAAGTAGCTTTCAGAATTTAATATTTTATTTTAAAGTTATATATTTAAAAAATTTAATAAATAATAATCTTAAAATTTTTAATTTAACTTATTGAGAATATGAATAAGTTTTTAATTGTTTAAATTAAAATTTAAAATTTATTGATTTTTTAATTAAGTGGTGAAAATAATCCTACATACTATGAATACAAAATTTATTTTAAAATTTATGAGTTGTAAATAGTCTATACTTAAAAGTCAACTTTATATAATGGTTTGAGGAAGTTAGATTTTACTTGATTATTAATGCAATTAATAATTCCTATTTGTGAATTAACTTTTGAATACCTTCAATTGAATTTAAACAATTAATTTCATCTAAAGCTTCATTTATTTACGAAAAATATTTTTTTTTATTTTTTAGTGTTTGAATTATCAACAAAAATAAGTTAAAAAAATAAATTAGTAGTTAAAAAATAATTTAAAAATATATAAAAATAACATATAATTCTAAGAACGAAAAATTATTTTTTAAAATTTAAATATCTATTAAATATAGAATGAGAGAAAAAAAAATAAAATGCAATGTTACCATTTCTATGTAATATTGTATTATTTAGAAAAAAAAATTATTACAAATCAAATACCATAAATATTTTTCAATTATTTTTCTAGTGTTACAACAAAATATCAAAAAATATTATATTTTTTAGAAAATTTTTTTTTCTGAAAATAATTTTTCATAGACAAAATAGTTTACTTGAAACAAAAGGAGCCAAATATATTAATTTTTATCAAGTTATAGTCTATAAAAATTTTTCCCTAAAAAAATTTATTTTTTATATTAATAGGTTACAAATTAATTCTATAAAAAATTTATAACATTAATTTTATTTTTTATGATGGTTTTATTTTTTCTATCTTCTATTTATAATTTTTATCTTATTATTGTCACTTTTGTATATTTATGTGTATGAATATGTAAATATATATTATGTATTACTGTATTTTTATGAAATTTTTTTAATTATATGATATTTTTAAAATTAATTTTTATTATTTATGTAAAATTTAATATTTATTTATTTAGTTTTATGATTTCATATGAATTTTATTAATTATGTTAACAATTCTTTGACATAATTTCACAACTTTTCAATTACCTTTTTTATTTAATAGAGAAGGTTAACAATTTTTTTAGTCTGAATCACTGGTATTCAGAGCTCATTGAACTTTGACTAATCCAGTTCGACTCAGATAAAATCACAGGGACGGCAAATGTCTCTCAATAACTATTTAATGTTACTGTGTTTACTAGAACTCGAACTTAAAATCCTAAGTTAAGCAAAAACAATCTCTTACTATTTGATTCCAACGGACAATTTAACCATTGCACTTATAATTGTTATTTCTTTAATAGTTACATTTGTAGCTATGACATCTCATTTTTGTAAATTCAATCCAAACACACCTTAATGATTAATCTCCTTAAAGCAGATTTAGGGTAAAGACTTGTAAAAAAAAAAGATTTCTAATAGTTTCTTTTTAATTATTTGATTTTGCTTTTATTAAATGCAAAAGTAATAAATTCTAATTAATTTTTTGACGATACGTTGAAAATGAAATATTTCAAGAATATACCACATTTCAACATCTACATATGTAAAAGATGTAATATAGATGGTAACTACATAATCAGCCTTAAGTGAAATTTATTTGTAATCTAACCAAATTTTCAACTTTTTATAGATGTTTATATAATAATACACCTCTATATTATTCTCACTACTTTTGTTATTTAATTTTTTAAAAATAGTTAATTGTGCGTTTAATTTTTTATCAATTTTAACTAAAAGTACAGATTATGATAAATTTATAAATAATTAATCTTGCTGAAAAATTTTAAAAATTAAATAAACTTTATAAAAAAGTCATACTAATAATAATAATATTATTAATAATAATAAATTGTTAAAAATTCCACATTTAAGTCAAAGATAGCCGTCAGGGAGCATGCTTAGATTTTGATAGGAAATTAAAGTATGCTTGTGGTTCATGTTTCATCTGATGTAATTCTGTATAAAACGAAATTAAAAATTATAAGTCAAACTCAATCCAGTTTTGTCCCCGGGCGGCAAATTACGGACAATATAGTGGTTATCCATGAAGTTCTTCACTCTATGAATCTGAAAAGGGATGGGTGGCCATTAAACTCGATTTGGAAAAGGCCTATGACCGTATGAATTGGAACTTTGTTAGAGACACATTATGTGCGATTGGTTGTGTAACATCCGCCTTTTTTATACGTACTTAATATGTAAGTATTGCAATTTATGCTTTTAAGATAATGGACTTTAAATGAATTTGATTTAAAGTATGTGGTTGTAGAGAGGAACATATTTGTAAGGTAAATTTGGAGTTCTTTGACTAAATAGAAAGTTGAGGATTTATTGAGTAATTAACCTAGTTCATTAAGGGTGTGTAGAGATAGTTGTGATATTTGTATATATATATTAATATTATATTGGTGGTAAGAGATAATTTTTAATTATTATTATTATTATATTATTATTATTAGTGTAGTATGTAATTATGAGGAAGACTTTGGGGAAGGGGTAATTGGTAATTTTTGATTGGTTGGGTGTAGTTGTGTATATGTGTGTGTATGTAAAAGTGAAGGAAGTGTAGAGAATTGGGGAAGAAGAAGAAGAGAGGTTTTGGGAGGATTTTGGTAGGATTTTGATCTTGCTCTAGCTAGTAATCTTGTGCCTTAGGAAAATTTAGGAGGTCTCATATGCATTGAAGTCCCATTTGGTAAGATTTAATTGTGTTTTTATTTGTTGTAGTTGATTTGATTTTGGTTGTTAAATTCAGGTTCTGAAATACCCTATTTTTCAGTCCCATTATTTTTATCATATCTGGAGTTGTAGACCTCTAATTTGAGCATGGTTTAATATTCTGGAAACCTCAGAGTGTCCTCTACAACTTTTATGTTTTAAGAAAAAGCTAATTCTGCTATTAGGGCTGACTGGCATAGCCAAACATTTTCTTGCTCAACCAGCCAACTCTGTTTTCCTGTTTTGCCCTGTTTTACTCAAAAATTCATATTTAATTCCATAGGGTCCAAATCGATAAATTCCAATTGAAATTTGTTGTAGACTCATTTGGCTAGCCTCAGTATGAATTTAATGATTTTTGGACTTGTGTAGAATACATTGGGGCATATTGAACCCAGAGCATGATATGACACTCAGTTGCATTTAGTTGAGCTTAAGTGATAGAGTCTTGTTGGTGATGTGATTTTGATATATGAATATTGTGTAGACATTAATAAGAATAAAAGTGGTGCAAATCAATAGGAGAGCTTCTTTTTTGAAGGAGTTGAAGCACTTGAGGTAAGTAGCTATTGTTATATATAATAATGAGATGTAACGATATGTAATATTGTCAATTAAATATTATTGTTGTTTTTGTAATTGATAAATTAAGCATTGTATATGAACAATAATGCTTGTGAGATATATCAAATAAATATATGGAGAACTTGGTTTGGAACATGTACTAGCATTTAAAAGAAATGCATATGGATGAATTATGAAAATTGAGTTGTGGTATGGAATGTGAAAATACTATGGTATGCTATGACGTGATCGATATTTACATACTAGAGTGAGGTATATGTTGATGAAATTATTGTGAGTTATATGGTTAAATGTAGTAAATATGAAATGTGATGGTATTAAATTTATGGTAGTAAGTGTATATGTATTGTGAACTTGAGTTGGCCATTGGATATAAATGATGTTATATCTGTGAGTAAATGCGGATGTAATGTGTGATGAACATGTCGATTGGCTAAGTAACCGTCGACTATATTTAATGTGATTAAGTCGATTGGCTAAGTGACCGTCGACAGTAAGAAATGATAAATATGTTGATTGGCTAAGTGAATGTCGACGTAAGTGAATTGTTGAGTATGTTGATTGGCTAAGTAACCGTGTAACACCCTCCAGGTGTCACATACACGTGTCCAGAACCTTAGAATTTTACACATAAATATTAAAATTTTTCACATAATGAAAGATGCTTTATAATTACATATCAAAATATTATTTATACATAGTTTTAAAGTTTACAAAATTACAATATTAAAAACTTATGTCTTAACAAAATATACATGTAAATGCTGATATGCCCTAATGGATGGATGGCAAT